>CALSBZ010036441.1:0-16501 GCA_943591055.1 Gobionotothen gibberifrons | reverse complement strand
CAGGTATTTGTGTTCAACATGTAAGAAGTAGAAAGTAAAGGTATTTGTGTTGAACATGTAAGAAGTAGAAAGTACAGGTATTTGGGTTCAACATGTAAGAAGTCAAAGTAAAAAGTTGTCAGAAAAAAGCAAGTTATCTTATTTTAGAGCGAATCTCCCTGTGAGTAATGATTGTTTGATAATTACAGATTAAAACGGCGCCTGTCGCCTGCAGACATGAAACACACCGAGCTGACGGTAATTACACACCGTGAGTTTAAAAAAGACCCTCAGTGAGAGACAGATCACAAAGCCTGTTGTGTGTGTGTGTGTGTGTGTGACCCAGGCAATTAACATGATTAAAGCTTACATTACAAACTACAAAAACTATAAATCTTGCCAAGTATCTTTTTCTAATATCTGCAGTCTTGTTTTTAGACAATGCATCATCGTAATAAGTCAAAACATCTTATTTTGAGTTGTATCTCAGATGAAACTTATATTTTTCACATTTGTATTGGAAAATCACCAACTAGCATCAGAGAACTGAAAACTTTTGAGCATTTGCGGCTTATTTTGTAACACAGCATTTCCTGATTCTGGTCAAATATAGTTCAAAATGAGTTCTCCAGCTATTTACAAGATGTGATTTATCTAAATATCCCTTCTTATTTCAAGAGATCTTACCAAGCTCATTTTCACTTGTTCTATTGGCAGATTGTTGTACTTATTTCAAGTGAAAACACTTTGTTTTCATAATTTTTTCAACTAGTTTTTGGAGCACAATTAATTCCAGTGTAGGGTTCCTGTTTGCTTGTTTTCAAATGTTATTTATCAAAAAAATGAAATGTCTTTAGCCATTACACCCTCGCGAGAAAGCTGATTCACACTACCATGTTGAAAGTGAAGCTAAAGACACTTTGTAATCTGATATGAGACACATCTGTGGAAAGTATTGATTGATTAAAGACTCGGGAACAGGTCAAGGTCACAGATTAGGTTCCAAGTTTCAAGGCTTTTTTGTCATTAGCACATTAGCAACAGTGTAGATATGGCAATGAAAAACTTAGGCCACAGTGCAAGACTCTTTCAGAAATGTGATTGACTCTCAAACTAAGGCCCCCGTCCACACGGAGACGATATCAGTTGAATCCGCTAACGTTCTCTATCGTATAGACCAGTGACCACCAACTGGCGGCCCGCGGGCCACATCCGGCCCGCCAGACATTCTCATCCGGCCCGCACGACGGGGGTGACTGCGTTCGCCCCCCACCCATTTTTTTTTTTACAACGTCTCGTGAGTAAGGTGCAGTACCGGAGTCCAACAGAGAGGCAGCAGCTGCGGGACAGTAGACTGCGTACTGCGAAAGCTTCCCTGCCTTGAAGAAGAAGTGATCCTTCGTTGTGAAGAGTCTGCTTCGTGCGTGCTCCGCACCACAGCTGTAGCTCCACTAGTGAATACATTTTGGAATACTTATTGGAATTATTGGTGGAAAAGATTCCTCACAAAATGTAATATTCATTACCGGCAGAACTGTGTGCACACTGCACAGCGCTGCAGCCTGTCTGTGAGCGAGAGAGAGATGCAGGCAGCGTGTCTGTGAGGCCCTGCCCCCGCACGCAGATGAGAGAGAGAGATCTCTTTTAAAATATATTGAACGTTAGAAACGGAGATGGTTAGATAACATGTGCAAGATAACGTTTATGTAGCATTTCTTTATTGTCGAAATGATGACATTTCCTGCTACTGCTGAATGCATGGGGCAAGGGACTGGAACAAGTTTTAAAAGTTATTACATCGTTTTAATAAATAATAATGATAATTCATTCTATTTAGGGGCGCCTTTCAAAGCACCCAAGGACACCTTACAATTCATAACATATTCCAAGGAAAGGTTTTAAGACAGTACAAAGAATGCAGTCCGGGTGATGTTTTTTATGTGGGGTGCAGATGAGAGGGAGCTGTCCAGAATGACACCAAGATGTTGTGTTTGAGTTCTTGATAAGCCATTAAAACAGTAAAATAAGTGTCTCCTGTTCACCAAAACATACCCATCTGTTATGGAAAAAGAAAGTATTCTAAAAGTAATCTGAATACGTTACTTTTTTAAGATACGTAACTGTAACTGTATTCTGATTACTTTCAGAGCATGTATTCAGTAACTGATTACATTTACCCCCCCCCCGGTCAACAACTTCAAAATTCTGGGCTATATAAAAATCGCTGGCCCGCGATAGTGTCTATTGGATACATTTTGGCCCTTGGACAAATGTAGTTGGTGATCCCTGGTATAGACGGTTCGACCACACGAGGCCGACACGGAGCCGCGGATTCGGAGACCGAAAACGATACACTTTGATTACGGCTCCCAAAGTGGGTAGGTCTGAGGACGAAACGCTTGTGGCTCCGTGTGTACGCCCTATACGATCATCTCCTAAAAATGATGACGCCATAGCCCCGCCTCTCCCCACCTCTCATGCTCACCCCGGCGTCATTGCTGATGTGTTTCGCCAACAACAACAACAACAAAAATGGCGGATCACAGGGTTGCTTCCGTGCTCCGGACACTACTGACCATGCTACAGATGTTAGTGCAAAATCTACAGCTCCTCAACCATCAGCAACAATAATTATATAATATAATATAATACAAATAATAATAATAATCGTCATCGATCTTATTCACTGCTTTTGGTGTATTTTGTGGCGGAAGTACAGCGCCACTTACAGGCCCGGCATACGTACTACAGCGTCTCCAGCGGTTTCGAGCGTTTTCGTGTGGACGGAAGACTTTTTCGAAAACGACTCGTTTTCATCTCCGTTTCGTCTCTGTGTGGACGGGGCCTAAGAAACATATCTCTTACTCCTATTTCAAACCAAATCAATAAGCAGCTGCAAAAAATGTATTTGTTCAACCAAGTTCTTTTAAATCAAGGCTTGACCTTCCTACCTTTCTTCATAATAAATCCTTCCTTAATAAATCCATATTATTAATTCACAAGAACTGCTTTTAAAACAGACTTTGCATTTGACGGCTCTCGGTGGAACATCAGATGGATAAATCCGCTAAAAGCTCCTCTAAAGGTGTTAAGTATTTTTCACCTCTGGGTTTCCTCTGTCAAATCCTGTGTTTGATGTCATACATCTTTGAACTCTGGGTAATCCCCTCAGGGAAAGTCTGCAGGAATGCAAACTTGTGAAAAATTCTGCATAAAGTGTTTATAATGATTTGAAAACCGCACTTAGATTATGCAGAAACGTGCATCAAAGTACGTGATTCTGTCAGTTTTTAGGTTAGAATTGGGTCTTTTACTTTAGCGTGTTATACTTTTTCAGACATGTGTGAAAATGGTCCTTTCTTACATTGTGTAAAAAGTAAAAACAATAACATGAAGAGACACTCTGTCTGAATAGAAACAACAATAGAGAGGTGGAAAACAAATGAGAGGGATTAAAGAGTTAATGGAGTTACATGTCAAAGCTGTGCTGTGTCTGATCTGATTCAACCTATACATTCAGTACGTAGTGTCTCTACTTTAAAGAGTCCTCTCCTGCTGATGTTGAGGTGTATATCAGTATGTAGTGTCTCTACTTTAAAGAGTCCTCTCCTGCTGATGTTCAGGTGTATATCAGTATGTAGTGTCTCTACTTTAAAGAGTCCTCTCCTGCTGATGTTCAGGTGTATATCAGTATGTAGTGTCTCTACTTTAAAGAGTCCTCTCCTGCTGATGTCCAGGTGTATATCAGTATGTAGTGTCTCTACTTTGCAGAGACTTTTCAAACCATTTAAATGAACCAAAACCCATAAAGGCAAAGTAAAACCCCCAAAACGAATTGGTTACACAGATTTGACAGTTTAAATGAAACCCCACCAGTTTATATGCCCTTGGATAACCAAGGGCTTACAAAATGCTTGCAAGAAGAAAAATAACCTTTATAAAGACTTCATAACATTTAGGACAAAGGCAATTGAAAAGCAATACAAGGCATACAAAAATAAGTTGACAGTTATAATGAGGCAAGCAAAAAGAGAATATTATAATAATATGTTAAAAGAAAAGAAAAATGATATCAAGGGCACATGGAAAATCTTAAATAATGTTATTGGAAATAAATCTGTAGCCACTGGCCTGCCCAGTCACTTCATTCATGACAAAAATAAGGTTGTTAAAAACATGAATGAAGTAGTACATGAATTTAACTATTTTTTTGTAAATGTCGGACCTAATCTTGCAAAGACTATTCCAAAACAACACGATGGGCAAAAAGAGGATGGCGTAATTGGGGGAAGTGAAGTGTTGCAGTCAATGTTTCTGGGAGAGATAAACGAAATTGAAATTAGTTCCATTGTAGACAAATTCAAAAATAAGACTTCGACAGATAGTGATGGGATCGACATGACAATAGTGAAAGTGACTATTGACTGTATAATTAAACCGCTAAGCTACATCTTTAATCTTTCATTTCAGACAGGTGTTTTTCCAGATAGCATGAAAATAGCTAAAGTCATCCCACTTTTTAAAACAGGGGACGAAAGCCAATTTACCAACTACAGACCAGTGTCCTTGCTTTCACAATTTTCAAAGGTCCTTGAGAAATTGTTTGTCCAAAAATTTGATAATTATATTGAAAAAAATGAGTTATTGAATGAGAGTCATTGAATGAGAGTCAGTATGGATTTAGGATCTACAGCTTTAGCTTTAATGAAAATAACAGAATAAATTACAACAGCCATAGACAGAAAGAAATACACAATAGGTGTATTTATTGACTTAAAAAAGGCATTTGACACCATAGACCATTACCTATTAATTTCTAAATGACTTAGATACAGAGTGAGAGGAGTAGTTCTAGATTGGTTAAAAAGTTATTTAGATAACAGACAACAATATGTAGAATTTGCTGGTAGTACATCGGAGTGTATGAACATAGAATGTGGTGTACCGCAGGGCTCGGTTTATTTTGTACATCAATGACATATGTGAAACGTCAACATTATTGCAATTTGTGTTGTTTGCAGACGACACAAATTTATTTTGTTCAGGAGATGATTTAAACATTTTAGCAAAGTGTATTGGACATGAAATGGTCAAACTTAAAAGATGGTTTGATGAAAATAAGTTAACCCTAAATTTGAATAAAACGAAGTTTATGGTTTTTGCTAATAGAAAAAAAGATAAAAACATTTCACTGTCCATTGATGGAGTTTTTATTGAAAGGGTTTCTGAATTTCGATTCTTAGGTGTGACGCTGGATGAAAACCTGACATGAAAATCACACATAGCACATGTTAAAGCCAAAGTGTCTAGGAATATTTCTGTTCTAAACAAGGCAAAGTACTTCTAGATCACAAGGCATTGAGGATGTTGTACTGTTCACTTATTTTGCCATTTTTCATTTATTGTATAGAAGTGTGGGGCAACACGTACATGAGCAACATAAAGCCATTGTCAATATTACAGAAAAGGGCAGTACGAATAATTCATAAAGCTGATTCAAGAGAACACACCAACAGACTGTTTTTTAAGTCAGGACTCTTGAAACTCAAAGACATAGCTGAGCTGCAGACTTTATCAGTAATGCTCAGGGCAAAAAGCAGAGTGTTGTATATTTACAACAGTTGTTTGTTTTTGGATCAGACAAGGAAGACCACAGAAGGAAATTAAATGTCAAGCATCCTTATGCAAGGACTACTCTTAAACAAATGTGTATTTCGGTGGTTGGTGTACAATTGTGGAATTCTCAACAAAAGGATCTAAAGAATTGTATATGTATTTTTCAGTTAAAGAAGTTGTATACATTAAGAAAGATGGGAATATATGAAGCAGAATGTGAATAAGTCTATGTATTCTGGTCCTTCAAGTTTTTGAAGTTTTTGATGTCTATTCTGTATTTGCGGGTCCCATTGCCATTGTTGTTATTGTTATCATCATGCGTCGCTTTCCACCTTCTTCTTCAGTAGGACTCAGGTGAGGGTGTCGCACTTTTCCTTATACATGTGATGTTTTGGTGTTGTTTTGTTTCTTTCCGTTAACCGTCAAGTGGGAAATAAGTTTTTTTTGTGTGTGTTTCTCTTAGCATCCTAAGATACTGTTATGTTTGGCTGTGAAAACAAATATTATGATTATGAAGGGCAGACCATCTATTTGTATTTTTTTGTTTTTTTTTAGAAAGGGGCAGGTCACATAAGATTTTATTCTTCTCCCTGCTCCTTTTCGCTCAATGGTGTTTTGGTAGAGTCATGTTTTGTTGGCAATTATTGTACATTTAGTTTTGCGTACTATGAGCGGTGTTAGGGAAATAATTTGCTTAGGTATTCATCCTTTGACACAGTTCATCATTTATTCCTCTCACTGTCTCCTTTCCCATGGCATTGGTCTACGGCCTTGGGTATAGCTGCTATCTCTCTTAAGGAGGGGCAGCTTGGGCGCATTGTTGTTGCTGATAAAGAATGTTGATTATTACACTCCGAACTAGATAACATATCGAGCTGCAGAAGGAGTTCTTCAGAATTGGTTTGGCAACCGCTGTGTCAACCCGTTACACACCACCTGTCTTGTCAACTCTCCGGCCGAAACTCCAAATAAACCGTCAGTGTTTGCCATCAAAGCTCCAGCTCTCCTCGTGTCTCCTTCATGAGTCGGTGACTCCCACTGCATTGCTACACAGAAGTTTCCTCTACAAGCGGGACAAATAAAAATGAAATGAAATGAAATGAAATATGTTCAGCTGTTTTAATATTTCAGCAGCTTTTCTGGTTTCCTTGTGTTTCTGAGTTTGTCCAGATGCCTGATTACACATCAGAGCTTCAAACCTCTGAGAACATCTGCTCCATCGGATCCTCATCAGACGCCGATCTGATGCCATTTACACAGATGTACAATCAGAGGAGAAAGCAAACAACATGAAGGGTCATTTCACAGAAACACAGAAACATCTGATGCAGACTTTCATCATCACTTCCTCTGAGAAAAACCCAAGAACATCTGCACGAAGGAAACTCCTATTTCCTCTTAAACTCTATACATTGCACAGGAATAATCTAAAAGTCATATGAAGCAATTATGGATTATTAGTGAATGCATATTTGTTATTATTAGGGAACACATTTTATTCATTTGAAGGGAAAACCTATAAGGGAACTATTATTACAAATATTAGGACATTTATATATATTGTAAATTATTAGAACATTAATGCAAAAATAATAAAGGAATACACATTAAGAATTATATATATATATTTTTTTTAGGGAACTACCATTATTAATAATTAGGGAAAAATGTCATGAGTGATTAGGAATTATTAATATTAAATTACTATGGAATTAATTTAGTATAGCATACATCATTTAAAAAAATGTAAACAATATTAAATAAAGAATGAAATAATGAAATAAGAATAAAAGATAATTACAACACGGTTAAGCTGGATCACTCAGTGACCTGTAAATGTATTAAGAATTATAAGGAAACTATTATTACACATATTAGGGAATTTGCAGACATTGTGAATAATTAGGGAACAAGTATTATATATTATTAGAACACTAATGCAAACATTATTAAGGAATACATATTAAGAGTTATGATTGTTTTAGGGAACTACCATTATTAATAATTAGGGAAACAATTACATGAGTGATTATGAATTATTCATATTAATGGCATTCATTTATTATAGCACTTTTCATTCACAAAACATGCTTTAAAAATAAGAATAAAAACAAGAATAATAATTAGGAATTGTTCATATTAAATCATTTTGGAATTAATTTATTATAGCATATTTAAATAAATACAAATATAAACATTAATTAATTAATTAAATATTAATAAAAGATCATTAAAATACGGTACACATGGAGCCCTCAGTGACCTGTCAGTGAAACACAGACAGTGTTTTCTGTCTCTTTCAGCCCAGTCTAAAGCTGAGTTTAGTGTTGTTCCTTGCATATTAGAACTTGAAGTTGGCCACTTTTATTATAGCTGCAATATGTAAAATTGGCCCTGAGCACACTGTTGCGTCCCGGCTCGTGGAAAGTAGAAAGTAACATGTAATTGGAATTGGTAAATTGGAAGTTGTTTAATTAAAAAGTGCACAGTAAAATTGGCAACAAACAGCCACTAACAAAATGGTTTAAATGAACAACAAAAGGAACTAGTAGACTCTTTAAATATGAGTTTTAAACAAGTTGGCACACAAGCAACATGACTGACAAACAAATAAACAAAAGAAAACCTCACTTCTAAAGTGGGAAGAAGAATTGGACTAACAAAAAATAGGCTGTTATAAAACACAGCCTGGGGACAATTTAAACACAGTTAACATTGTTCTTTAAGATAAACAGAATGATAAGTATAAAGACAAATACACACGCAACCTAGTTAACCACCGTTAACAGAACTAACACAGAATGTACTGAGAGACGTCTGACACAGATTCAGACCTCTGTCGACTAACACGGTGCACACGGTGTTGTAGTTGTCCCCGGAAGGTGTGTGCGGGGATTGGAGAGTCGGGCCCGGCCTGCTCCAATCCAGATCTTCGGTCACGCCAACCGGGGAGGGACAGGAAGCTGGCATCCAATGGCGTCTGGGCAGGGTCGGCCATGACCAATTTGCTGCCCTAGGCAAGATTTTAGCTGGCGCCCCCCATGGATTGATGCACCCTTAGCATTCGCCTATACTGCCTATGCCAAGGGCCGGCCCTGCATCTGGGCCACGGCACATCTCATATACATAATACACAGCTGCAAACACTTATAGATGGTTAATGGGCAGATAGAAGGCGGCGGCCGTAACACACACCATAGGGGACGTGTTGCCTGCTGTTAAGTATTTTATTTTGGTGAGTCTGTCGCCAGCCAGTATTGCTAGAATATAAACCTTTTTTAATTGCATTCTGTTTCTAGGGCAACAGCTTTGGTCCAGGTTTACATCCTATCAGCTACTGCAGCGGTTCCCAACCTGTGGGTCGCGGACCACGAGTGGCATTGCAAGTGGGCCGCCAAATAATTTCATTTATTTTTTATTTTCATTCATTAATTTATTTTATTTTTACAGGCTTAAGACACAAACATGGACATAACAATAAAATATAGGAGATGACATTCCCATCTCAGACAAAAACATCATGATTTGTGTGGAAACATTTTCATTATTAAGATTTATTTTTTATTTTAAACTCCTTTCCTTTCTCTTTCTTGATCCTCCTTAGCAACGGTCATTACAGTCCTTAGCAACGATCATTACAGTCCTTAGCAATGGTCATTACAGTCCTTAGCAACGGTCATTACAGTCCTTAGCAATGATCATTACAGTCCTTAGCAATGGTCATTACAGTCCTTAGCAACGGTCATTACAGTCCTTAGCAATGATCATTACAGTCCTTAGCAATGGTCATTACAGTCCTTGACAGTGGTCTGTTCTACTGGATTTACAACATGTCACATGTTCAGAATTGTTCTGAACTTTATTTAGCCTCCGTATTGTTTATGGTTGAATATGGGTGGGCCGTTAAACTATTAACTATAATAACTTTAATCTAAAACTTAACTAAAACCAATTTAACTACCCTAACTAAAAATTAACTGAAACAAGAAAACACGTTTTAAATTAATCAAAGGAAACTTAACACACTATATAAACATCCTAAAAATGTACTAAAACTATCAATTAAAACTTATCTTAACTCATTGAAAATGTACTAACTAACTTTTAACTATAATAACGTTAACCTACAACTTAACTAAACCTAATTTAACTAGCTAAAACTGAAAGCTAAAACTGTGTGCCCGCTGCTCAAAGCCAGTTGTCGGTGGATCCGATAACGCTAAGCTTCTGCGGCGCGGTGTAAGGTGAGGCAGGAGTTTCGCGGTGGCGATGGAAGGCAGGGGGACGGTCTTTAGAACTTCTGGCAAACGCTCGGACTTGATGAGGACACCATTTGGCCGAGGTTTGTAGCCGGAGAAACCCTGGTCCTTGGCGGTTTCCTCAGCGGGGTATCTGGGCTTTTTGGAGATGGGGGGCAAGGGCGTCTGCTGGTTCATGTCACCAGACTCCGACTTCCTGAGTCTCTCCGCCAGGCTCCTGGTCTCCTCTATAGCCTTCAAGTGGTCCATCTTCAGGGTCTTTCTCTCCTCTTTCACTCTCTGGTTCTCCTCCTTCAGGTTGTCGTACTCCGCCTGGTACATCCCGAGGCTTCCCTTCACTGCCATCAGCTCTTTGCTCAGGCGCCTGTTGTCCCAGCCGAACAGCTGCATCTTCTGGATGGCGTTGTCCGGCCGGCGGGCCAACATGCGCCGGAGCTCCTCGATCACCTCGTCCTTTTGCTCCAGGAGACGTACGCTCTGAGGTTTCCCAGTGAGCAAATACAGGCGGTGCTGGGCCTTCATCACTTTCACATAGGCGTGAGGGCTCTTCTTCTTCTCCCGAGTCCACTCCCGCCGGGAAGTGTGTTCACTCGCACCCGGCACTTGAGCGTTGCACTTGAGCTTGAGCCTCTTCATCTCCAGCCACATTTGCCTTTTTTGGAGCTCATGCTCTTTGATGGTGAGTCTGTGCGCGTCCTGGTAGCTTCTCTCCTGGTTGAGTCTCAGCTGCAGCCGCACCACCATTTCCTCTCGTGTCTGCAGCTCTTTCTCCAGCGTCTCCTTCTCCGCTGCCATCTTGGCCAACTTCATTTCCCCCAGCATCTGGTCCCTGTCGGCAGAAACCACGCACACGTCCTGCGTCATTTTGCTTTCCACCAAATACTGGCTGACTTTCTGCAGCCGGTTCTTCACGCAGTGCCTCTCCATCCTCAACCTGGCCAGCTTCACCCTCTGAACGTCGGTCTCGCAGGTCTGATCTAGGAGTTTCTGCTGCAGTTGATGAATCTTTTTGTTCAGCAAAGATTGCTGCGCCTGTTCCTTAAGCTGGTTTCGCAGGAGGAGGTTTCTCTCCGCCTCCACTCCGTCAGCTTGGATGATCTTCAGCGTTAGCCTCTTCTCCAGATCCAACATCACGGCCCTCAGATCGATGATCCCTTGGCCATGGGCGTTACTACTTTGCGTCATCTTCCTCTCTTGATCGTGGAGTTTAATCTTCAGATCACGTATCTTCTTCACTTCGATCTCCATGTGTTTCACGAGGTTTCGCTGCCTCAACGCCTCTTCTTCGTACATTTCTGCTGCTGCTATGAGGGCTCTGTTTGCTTCCCGCAATTTTTCCATGTCGACTTCCAGGTTTGCATACTTGTTTTCCCACCCCACTTTTGTATGCTCCCAGTGCTCTACCGTTGTGTGTAAATCATGTAGTTTGGCCCTGTGTACATCGTCCTGTTTTCTGTGTCTTTTCAGCTCCTCTGACTGTCTCTCACACTCGTGTTTCGCCACCTTCAGTTTCTCACGGAAAGGTTTCAGACTCTCATAGCGTTGTTTGTATGTTAACGCACACTCTTTCGATTTTTTTGCCTCCTTCTCAAGGAATGCCACTTCCTTGTCCTTCCTCCTATGCAGTTCTCGCTGCTCTTCTAATGTCTTGATGCTGAAGCATTTATAGCCGGTCAGCTCCTCCACATTATGAGACAGTTTCTCCACCAGTATATTCAGCATCCTGTTCTCCTTTAGATGGTTTCCAAACATTTCTGCTTCTTTCTCCTTCTGTTGGCGGAGAGACTTCTCCACACATAATTTGTTCTGATACTCCAGAGATTCTCTTTTGAAGAAGTACATTTTCTGCTCAGAGTCTTTCTTCTCACTCGCACTGACAGTCTCTAGATCCCTGTGTTCACCTTTCAACTTGTCCAGATCCTCTCTCATTTTTTCTAATGTGAACGTCTGATTTCTGACAGTATGCTTCAGCCCAGCGTTCTTCAGCTCCTCTTTCTTTAGATCCATCTCAGCTGTAACCATGGAAGAGATCTTCCTTTTCTGCTCTGCGTTCTGGTCCATCAGATGTTTCTCATTGATTTTGGCCCTGTGTATCTCATCCTGAAGGCCCTGCAGGGCAACATTCCTGGCTTTAAGGTCGTTGGAGGGCTTCATTGTGACTTTGTGTCGGAGGAAATGATCCTGTGTTTGGTAAATCAGTCTCTGCCTGTGTTTCTGTGTGTAACTGCTACCTGTGCACTGTGAAACTGAACCAGAACTGAACCTCACCTCAGGCTGCAGCTTTTTGTCTGTGATGTCATCGCATTCCGAGGCTTTGAAGACGACATTACCATGGTTGCAATGGCACATGGCAGTATGTGATGTCATCACATTCTATCATGACATCACTGTCATTCGTGGAATGCTTTTTCCAGCATTCCACTAATCTTCTTCCATCTTCTTTTTCTTATTTCACCTAATAGTGTGGCTCTCAATAACTTCAGCATACTTTCAGCTACAGAAACCAGTCACATATCAACATATTCAGCCTTTTCAGCACATGATGGGAACCTTTCAACTTTTCATACTTATATATATATTCAGATTTAAATCTAACTCAATGGGAGGAACCTTCAAATCCTCTTCTACCTACATCCTTCCACATACTTTCAGCTAGAGACTTCATTCCAACTTTAAAATAATCACAAGACATTCAGCTATAAAACTTGTTCTTCAGATTTTTGATATTTTTTACACTTTTTGAGATATTTAACTTAGTTTGGACCTTGGTGAAGAGGCCTTCTTCAGATTTTAACACAAGTGTGTATTGCGCAGCTCGTTAAGGCTTAGAGTGCGTGATGTCACAGTGGAGCAGAGCTTGAAATTTGCCTTAACATTTCTTTTTCAACCTGCCATAACTCCCAAACCCTGACGTAGGAAAACCTCGCAAAAATATTTAACAAAATGCCTCTTGAGGGCATGAAGTGACAACAACGTTGAACATGTCTCCATTAAGGCCCATTGTAAATTCAGCCTGATCTTTCCTCACAGCAGCAGCTGCACACCTTTAGTAATTCTGCCAAAAATGCCACATTATTGACCCGAAAGTACACAAAAAGCAGACTCAGACGCTCCTCAGGTCTTTCTGAAGGAGATGCAATAGCTTCTGTCTTTTTTTCTGGCATAACCAAAGCTGAAATTGGGACAGAACTTTAGACGTCTGCTTCCTGTTCAAACAAGCCAGCCATGAGAAGTAGTTCATCGACTCAGTATAATTAAAATGTTCAGGATCAGAAGTCACTCATTGTAAAATGTCATGTTCTTTTTCTGTGTGGGGAAGACATTTTCAGCTTTTCAAAATATGAACATCCCATAGCTGGCTACAAAAACTCGAAATCTTGCCAAGTATATTTCAATCCGGAGAGAGGGTCTTGATGAAAGAATACATATTTATTGTCAGGAATAAACAAATGAATGTAATGGAGTTTTGGCGATTAGTCCCCGTTGTGCAGGAGTATCATTCGGGAGGGGAGAACCGATCCGATGAAACCCCCCCGGGGTCTACACACTGGTGGTGGTGAATGGATAGTTGGGGTCGGTCTGAAGGGGAGTGGCTTAGCTTGACCCTGGTGGTGG
The DNA here is from genome assembly GCA_943591055.1 of Gobionotothen gibberifrons. Lineage (NCBI taxonomy): Eukaryota > Metazoa > Chordata > Actinopteri > Perciformes > Nototheniidae > Gobionotothen > Gobionotothen gibberifrons. The sequence continues at coordinate 3,032 of CALSBZ010036441.1, read as the reverse complement.
TGAATGGATGGTTGGGTTCGGTCTGAAGGGGAGGGGCTTAGCTTGACCCTGGCGGTGGGGAATGGATAGTTGGGATCGGTCTGAAGAGGAGGGGCTTAGCTTGACCCTGGTGGTGGTGAATGGATAGTTGGGGTCGGTCTGAAGGGGAGGGGCTTAGCTTGACACTGGTGGTGGTGAACTATGGTGGTGAATGGATAGTTGGGTCGGTCTGAAGGGGAGGGGCTTAACTTGACCCTGGATTCAGAGGGACAGGAGGTGAAGAGGGGTGGAGGAGGGTTGCGTCGAGTCACCTGAAATGACAGCTGTCAGAGGGGAGAGCAGATTTAAAAGGGGTTAGCGGAGCGCAATGATAGGCTTGTGAGAATAGAGCGAAGTGATTGGTTAAGCTGGGGAGTGACGCCCCGATCACTTATTGAGAGGAGAGAGAGTAAAATGGAAATAGTAAATGAATGAGTAAAGATGGTCTTCCTGGTTGAACTTCATTTATCTAATATCTAGTCAGAATATGTCTGTACTCCTGATATAAGACATTATAACTTCAGAAGTAACACTGCAGTGAGATATCAGGTCTTGTTTTTAGACACTGCATCATCTTGTTAAGTCAAACAAATCTTATTTTGAGTTGTATCTCAGATGAAACACATATTCTTTTACATATTTATTAGAAAATCACCAACTAACATCAGAAAACTGAACACTTTTGAGCATTTGCGGCTTATTTTGTAACACAGCATTTCCTGATTATATATAGTTCAAAATGAGTTCTCCAGCTAATTACAAGATCTGATCTAAATATGTATGTGATGTGTAATTATGTGTGTAATGTCTCATTATCGTTTACGTAATTTGTATCTGTGTATATATTTTTTTTCTTTCTAGGAAAACTAGAAAACAACACACCAACACATGTTTTTACTTTCAATGTAATTCGCCTACATTATGCTCTTAATACATTCATCATTTTACTTAATTAAGGTTTTTATTGATTCATTTTTTGTGGAGTACTTGTAGTTTTTGTATTATACTTCTTCCACCTGATAAAACCCTCAGCTTTCTGCACTATTCGCTGGCTTCTGTCGCCATCTAGTGGCGAACAGCCTAACAACACGTGTACTACAAGTGCTCCCTGATTGGCTTAAATTGCGATGTGCTGCTGTCTGATTGGCTGGTAACATTTCAACCGTCTAAAATCCGTCTTCCGTGTAGAAACAAACACATCTTAACGTTTCCCTCATATCATTACAGTCTAAATACATAATGTAAATAAGATATTGTTCGTTATTAAAATATGTGTGTTGATGTATGTATTATTTTAGAATACATAAAGGGTAAATACATTCTCTCTGTTTAGGAAGTGAGACAAAAAGCCGTTAGTCCTCCGGAGGATAATAGAGCACGGACCGAGTCAGTTTATGGAGTTTCGAAGGATCAGTTTGTTGTGAGAGTTTTTATCCGAGGCTGTTTTGGACAACATGGGAAACTTTGGAGTATTTGTGAGAACAGCTGCGGTTCTCCTGGTGTTCCAGCTGTTTGAGGTTCTGTGTGATATAACGGACGGGAACACGGAACATCTGAAGAGAGAACATTCATTAATGAAGCCTTACCAAGGTAACACTGTTAGCCTGTTAGCATGTTAGCTCCTCTGGGCTCTGGCACTGTCATTAAGAGACAAATACTACTTTTTAAATGAAGTTATTACACATTCAGAATGCTTTAGTGTCCGTTAAAAGTACCTGTAATGGACGTTTGTCTTCGGCACAGGCAACTCAGAATCACAATACCTTTATTCGTCCCTCAAAGGGGCCAAAGATAGCTTAACATAGATAAGATACACATTTAATTACACTGTTTACTAAATAAACATCTTAACCAGAGGTGGGAGAAGTACCAGATATTGTACTTTAGTAAAAGTAGAAGTACTCAGATCTTGTACTTGAGTAAAAGTAGAAGTACTCAGATCTTGTCCTTGAGTAAAAGTAGAAGTACTCAGATCTTGTACTTGAGTAAAAGTAGAAGTACTCAGATCTTGTACTTGAGTAAAAGTAGAAGTACCAGAGTGTAGGAATACTCAGTTACAATAAAAGTCCTGCATTCAAAATGTTCCTCAAGTAAAAGTAGAAAAGTATTCTCATCAAAATATAGTGAAAGTAGCGACAGTAAAAGTAGTCATTGTGCAGATTGGTCCATTTCAGAATAATATATATGATATGTTTTATAAAGATTGATCATGAAAGTGTTCTCAAAGCTGGTAAAGGTGCAGCTAGTTTGAAGGACTTTGTATACTGCAGGGTAGCTTGTGGATTTACTCCAGGTGGAACTACAGTCTGATTTAACACTTGATTAGATTTCACATCATTCATCCACATCTGTAAAGTAACTAAAGGTATTAAATACATGTAGTGGAGGAAAAGTACACCATGTACCTCTGAACTGGAGTGGAGTAGAAGTATATATATGTATAACCTGAAAGACTGGTATTTCAGCCCCTTCATTCTTCACAGCATTGCTCGACCTGTTCAGCTTCATTTCTTAGAGGAAACATTAGGATAAAGTGACACTTAACGTCAGTCACCTCATGCTGTGAGACATCAGGCTTTGGACCAAACAATCGAAGTTACCGAGACAACAAAATGCAGTTTATCAGTTTAACAAAGTGCAAAAAGAGCTTCAGAGGAACGTCCTCTTAGTCTGACTCTTCGAATACTCTGTGAATAACTAGGGTTGCAAAGGGGCGGAATGTTTCCGGAGAGTTTCCATGGGAAGTTAAGCTGGGGAATTTTGGAAATATTCGATGCAAAATTAAACAAAAAACATGACAAGTTTTCATTATTTTATTGAACAATTATTTGTTTCATTGAAGAACGAAAACAGGAATGTTGAGTTAAATATTACTCATCTGTGCATGTGATGGAGGAATGCACAGTGCCTGTAGGGGGTGTGGTCTCAATAGCCATGCAGTAAGCAGTGTGCTATGGCATGGATATTCAAGTGTACTTGAATGGCATCTGTTTGTTTTAGTCAAGATTTAGCTA
>CALSBZ010036437.1:26282-40297 GCA_943591055.1 Gobionotothen gibberifrons | reverse complement strand
TAAGGACGATATACTACCTAGTGACTGCTATGTGAAGGCCCGGGAACGCCCCGAAAGCCATCCCCCCCAGCACAGCGGCTTTGAGGGGAATATACTACCTATGTATGCTACCTAATGAAACTTCTATGTGAAGCCATCCCCCTTAAACCCGGCGGTTTTAAGGGGAATATACTAATCTAGTGACTGCTATGTGGAGGCCCGGGAACAGCCCGAAAAGCCATCCCCCTTAAGCACCGTGGCTTTAAGGGGAATATACTACGTAGAGAGACTGCTATGTGTAGCCTGGAAGTGACCAGTGCCGACCCCCCCCCCCAGCACCGTGGCTTTGAGGGGAATATGCTACCCATCGAGACTGCTGTATCTCGTATTGGGGCAGCGACAACGAGCTTACCCCCCCAAGCATGCAGCTATGAGGGGAATATGCTATAATGAAATAAATATAATCTAACCCAGCAACCACCTGGTATGCAATAACAGAATCCTACAGATATACATCTTTGAACGTTACTCATTCATCGAGCAATGCAAGGGTTCATGGCCGTTTGTGATGAAAGGATCTCGTTCCTGTGAAGCATGATATAGCGCTGGTGGGCAGAAGATGACCGACGGCCCAGGATGCACAGGGTTGAGGTAGGCGGAGAGCTGCGGTTGTGGCTGCGCAGATTCTTAAACAGTGGGAATAGCGATCTGGGGGCAGGTCGCAGCTTAGGCAGAGATCACGCAGCTTGGAGGAGAACCCTCGTCGTTGGGTTTGCAGCCATCGAATAAACATGGGTGCCGACCCATGTGTCGGAGGGCAATGGTGCGAGAAGTTCAGCATGGAAGATAAAGGATAAAGAAAACAGTGTTAGTTTTAGCGATGATTATTCGGGGTTCCGTAACTTCCCAAACAGAACTGTCAGACATTGAATGTTTCAAAACAGTGTGTATATTTGATCTACAAAGTTAATTCAGTAAGGGCGAGATTATGCTGAGGATTAAAAAGGTGAGAGGTCCGTGTATATTCGCCGCCTGAGAAACCCATAGAAATCTGTAACAACTGCATCTGACGTTTATCAATGTATAGTGAAACCCCTTTTCCTGAACTTATACCTTAACCTTTGCACGGGTGCAAGTTTAAGAGGCAGTATTTATCATTGCGTGGAGGACGTGCCTTGGCCCTTGATGAGCAAATGAATGAACTCTAGCTTGGCTTTACACTTAGCACTTGAAGATGCAGGATTTGAACGAAAATACAATTAATGCATGAATAACTATTATATCTATTGCGTAAGTACACAGAGGAGGTTGGGACAGAAGAAGATAAAGTACCAAGCTGAATTGTATGCTTTGAATCATGCTCTTGGTTAGAGGCAGAATATGGGAAATCCTTGAGGCTTGACGTGTAGATCCAGAGTCATTTGGTTGAACGAAGGGCATGGCAAGCTGGTGGGGCAAACCACTCATTGTGAAATCCCCCGAACCAGCAGAAGGCGCAGCATCTGTAAGTAACTAGAGAGATCTGAAGACACCGCAAGGTCATTATAAGAGAATGAACATAACATTACAATCGTCGCAGAGGGGCTAAGGACCAAGATCCGTGCAATGACCATCTCTAAGATTGCATTCATGCCGAATAGTCCGCGTCTTTACACCAGACGCGAGTGCATTACATCGTTTCATTTGCAGAAGGTTGGGTTTGCATCACCCAAGCAACCTCAAACGGACTATGAACTGTAAACTAAAGTCATTGTATGGAGATGCTTTCCGACAATGCAGGACATTAATTAAGCGGATAAAATGCAGATCCCGCAATTTCTACAGTAGCCTGCATCATAGCGCATTGGCAGTTATTCTCATACTGCTGTTAATCTGGAGAGTGTATCAACAGACTCTGCGGCCAGCGCATAGGATTATAAATCAGACGACGTGCATTAAAACATAACATAAAATGAGACTTTATGCAGTGAGGAGGTTTCACCGATGACAGGTGGCTCTGATGAGATTGTACCACTGCCTTCTCTGTACACAGGGGACCAGTGAGGTAAGCAGTCACCAGAATGAATACATGACCCTATAGGTTACTGAATGTTGCACACAGCATAGATAGCGAAACGAGCGATGACGCGCAAATAGTTTGTTTCCCATTTTTTTTGATGCGGACTATGTAACACCAGCAATGACCTCTCCAGAGTTTGCTAGAGAGCGACCCAGGACCACCTCTTTAGGCCGGGCAGAGGTACCTAAGACTATGGTGCCTTAAGATTTGGACAGAAAGGCTAGCGCTGTTCCTTATAAATATAAAACATCTCTTTTAGAGAGACTACCAGTGGGAGACCATGATTAAAGGCAGTAATCTGTATTGAATGTATTACAACTCTAATATGTAGTATAACGTAGAGCACTTGAACATTGGAAAGGCGCTAAATAAATAACATGAATTGTAATTATGGCTGTTCTGAGGCAGGACAGCTTGTCTGGTGGCAGTGAAGCTTGCATCAGCACACTAACGAGAATGACACAGGATAATCCTAGACGTGGGGCTTCCAGTTCCTGTTCTGAAAGAGGTAGCCTAGCTGTTGAAAGTTTTGTCTGGGAAAGTTAACGAGGAAATCATTACAAATTGACACCAAGGGGTGCTTGCAGGTGTTGTAGAGAATCCAGCATAATGCTTCTGATGAGGTGTCAAAGAAACGTGGGCTACTATGGCAACCAAAATGCGCATTTGATTGTAAAACCTTAAAATATATATGCCACAGAAGGCATATGGGATGTCTGCTTTCCCTGCCATGTCATTTACAGAGCATAGAAACGGGAAATCTTTAGTAGTTATTAATACTCTTGACAGAATAATCGTGAGGAACTAACGGCTCAATAAAGAACGTTGCTGGAATAATTCCTCCTAGCACTAGGCTAGGGGCCTGTCATGTTTTAAACGTTTAAATAGCAGCACTTGTAATACTCCTGGCTCCTTTAGTTCAAACTTCAGTCTTGAGTGCGGGTTTCAACAGACATGGGTCCCTGGGAGTCAGCATAACCTGCTAAGAAACCTTGATTTAAGCCTGTGATAAGGTCATTTGCAAGCGCTATACATTTTTAAATTATTATTATTTGACGAACATCTGTGATTAGAAAGAGCTGGAAACGATTTGCAGCATGAAGCCTCCTGAAGCACACCCAGCAAGGGGCAGAATGTTGCAGGTAGAGCTAAATCCCTGTGAGGGAAACTCTTCTGGTAGGTGATTAAATGTACATGGCCGCTTGGCAGAGAATGATTCATGGTATTCATAGAAGAGACAATGTAGGAGAGATTGAGTCTAACATGATGGTCAAAAATGTATCGAGCTTCCCTTCATATTCACGTAACTAAAATGATTAATTTATTGCATTTTAATTTAATTGATTTATAGTAGACTAGTATAAATATTGATACACTTACAACTCTGTATAATTGCCTCAAATATGACTTAAAGCAGGCCAAATATTCCATAATAAAACATTGCTTTGCAGAATAGCAGAATAGTATTATATACCTGCCAAGATGCACTTCCTGAGGAATTGCTGCTGCAGGGGGCAGGAAGCTAGAACTCGTGGCTGGATCTGGGACTCCAATTCCCAGAATCCTCGGGGGTGTGACGTCAGCGGGACAACGTGGTTTACGCGGAAGTAGAAACATTGTTTACATTGCAGGCAGAGGAAATCGATTGTTCACGGGAATATATCGTGGAATTAAAGGTTTCGAGCGCTGATTTTACTTCGAGAAGGTAGGACAGGATGGCAGGTACTTTGGGAATGCCGGAGTTAGCTTGCTCCTGCCTTTGTTGGTGTTTAAATACCCGCCGACCGTGCGACTCTTAGCTGACACACAAGAGAGGGGTTGTTACCTGAGCTGGCGTAAAACTCGGGACTTCCTCTGGCCCAAAGGATATTAAAAGCTACTCCAGATGAGGACGGAAGGGACACCCGGAAGTGTGTCGTGCGGGAGCTGTGGCTCGTTCCAGCGGCGTCTGAACCATGCTCTGAGCTAGCCTATGTTTCGGGAATGAGGCATTTCTTACGGCTTCTTCGCGTATGATGATTCGGCTCCAGAGTCGGAGATTGCAATAGACATTTGCGAGGACAGCACCGGCAGGCAAGCAGCAGCAACATGAAACACAGCGGCAGGAACATGAACGCAGCAGATAGCAAGTGAACACAGCAGTGGCAGCAGGCAAGCAGCAGCGACGTAGGTAGCTGCAGCAATCGCAGCAGCAAGCAATGCATGGAGAGAGATCTGGCAGGTTAAATAGAGCGGCATATTAAGGAGACTCTGTTTGGTTGGTTGTAGAGTGGCAAGGGGCGTTATGTATGAATGCAGCATAGTCCTCGAGTTGACTGCCTGAACTAGCTCGCAGGCTTCGCCCCATTTGTACTTGAACTACATTTCTGTGCAATGCCAGTAAAGATGAATGTAATTTAATCTTAAAGCAGTGGCTCCTTGAAGCCAGTTCCTACTCCTTTGTTCACACCAACAGCAAACAGAAGTCTTTGCTCGATGAGTTTATTTAAGAGTTTCTGGGTGAAGTTGAAACCCCGTCTCTCCTCACGCCTCCACACATCTGAAGAATATTTCAGGCGCTGTCAGATGAGCACTTTTTGTGAAACACACAGACAGTAATTCACAGCGAGGAAAAAAAAACATTCCTCCCACATCGACTGCAGGCGTGGGCTGAAGTGACTTCAGATAATATTTCAGAACCACATTGACCTCTCAAACTTAACTAAACTATAAAAAGACTGAAAGACTTTAATAGGTTTAATAACTTTATGACAGTAACAAATGGATTTCCTGTGAGCAACTTTCTGCACACGACACATAATAATCAGAAGGGATTTGCCAAAACACCCATGTTAAAAATGTCTATGCAGCATTAACCTCTCAAACTAACGTGAAGACTCACAGCTGATCCTTCAGTGTTTTACAGGTGGCTCTGTAACGCCATCTCAATCAGGAGAGAGAGGTCACAAGGAGAGAGAATGTGATGACAGGATATAGAGCGGTTCAGTGACGAGTCCTAAAACCCGGAAGTGAGTTAGCATTTTACCACTACCGGTTCCCTCGTCTCAGAGTCAACGGGTTTTCCAACACAGTCTCATAAAAAAACGTGTAATAACTACGTTGGTCCACAACGTAGGACGTAGTATTTCTACAAAAACGCCTCTGAAGTTGTAAGATCCCTACGGTTTTTTTCACGATTCATTCCAATGGCTCGCGTCTTCACATTTCTCCCTGCAGAAAAAAAGAACATGGCCGAACTTCGTTTTATTCTCGGTGCAAAATGCCTATTTTAAAGTTAGTTTCGCCATTAAAATGCGAGAAATATGAGTTGTTATTTCAGATTATGTGTGCAGTGGATGTACATGATCTTTAGTTTGCTAGTTATTACGAAGATTACTTCAGGAAATTGTGTCTATACAACGTTTTCATTGTTACCAAAATGGTTGCTAGGGACGCTGCTATCGATATTATTTCTGTTATGTTGTGTAACTGTTTAATGGTGTTATCTTTATTGCTACCCCCTTCCCCGTCAATGTATAGTGTTGGTCCACAGCGCAAACGTATTAGTTTAACTAAATCTGCATCTAAAATTGTGGCATAGATACGTTATTTTCCCCTGTGGAATTCCAGTCTCGCATCTCACATCACATCGTCATAAACAAATACCAGAAACAGACAAAAATAAAATAATACTTTATTCCGAGTGTGCTTGCTTTTCTCTTTGAAAGTCATTGTAACGACATTGTAATACACGGTTCGGTTGCATTAAATATTACATATCTGCCGTAGTTCTCTATTTATAGAGCCCTGATGAGAAGACTTCTAGACAAACATGAGGAACTGCCGCCAACACTGAAAACGTGACGTGGATCATAAATATATCAGCAATTAAACAACATCTTACATTTCTTTTCACACAATACGTCTCCTTGCAGTATCAACACTAATTGGGCTGACTTTTATATTTGATCCAATTGGTAGAGGTATTTACACCATAAACGTGCACAGCTGATATAAAGGGACACCTAGTTGTTAAAGCATGTTATTGAATTTCAATATTTTTATTATTAGATATTAATAGGATCCCTATAAAATATATTCATTACTCGTTATTCTCTACTAATACTTAATTAAAGACTGTATATAATGACTATTTTGCACATCCCTTTCAAGATTTCAAGATTTTCTAAGGTTTATTGACATATCATATACACAAACTGTGTAGTTATGCAATGAATGAAAAACGTTGTGTATACCTCCTATGCACTTATTTTAACTGATATTATACATATGTATTATACTCTTATATAAGATGTATGTAGATAGTATAAGAAATATGACAGTTTAATGGTGGAGGTATACACAAATATTGATAGATGTCTTGTAATGCACTGTTGAGGAACCTGCGACCCAAGTTTTTCATCTCCGGCCTTGTCAGGTATTGAACAATAAATAACACGGGGTTTGTCAAGCGAAGCGGAGAGAATACTTACTTCCGGGTGTAATATTCTGTAAAGCAAAAGAGCTGCTCTGACCCTCGGTTCTGACGGACTCCAACTTGTGTTTATTAATCAAACAAATAAATAAACACAAGGATAATTATGTGTTATTGTTGAGTAAATGGAGAATTGCACAGGGGAAAATAACGTATCTCTGCCACAATTTTAGATGCGGATTTTGTTAAATGAATACGTTTGCGCTGTGGACCAACACTATACATTGACGGGGAAGGGGGTAGCAATAAAGATGACACCATTAAACAGTTACACAACATAACAGAAATAATATCGATAGCAGCGTCCCTAGCAACCACCTTGGTAACAATGAAAACGTTGTATAGACACAATTCCCTGAAGTAATCTTCATAATAACTAGCAAACTAAAGATCATGTACATCCACTGCACACATAATCTGAAATAACAACTCGTATTTCTCGCATCAAATGACATCAAAACGCATTTTAATGGCCAAACTAACTTTAAAATAGTCATTTTACACCGAGAATAAAACGAAGTTCGGCCATGTTTTTCTTTTCTGCAGGGAGAAATGTGAAGATCACGTGACACAGACGCCAGCCATTGGAATGAATGGTGAAAAAAAAATGGATGGACAATGGACAATCTTGCACTAATGACCATTTCCAAAGATATTGAAGTGACTGTTATGTTGTATATATTGATTGTTGTGCTTTTATCTTACAGTAATGTGTGCATATGTATACATGTGTCTTTTAATTGTGTTTATATAGGATATACATATTTATATATATATTTGTATCTTTGTATTCGGGATTGTGGGAAGCGGTATTTCGATCTCTCTATCTGTACACACAAACTGAAAGATTGACAATAAAGTTGACTTGACTTAAAGTTGAAGTTGTGCTGAGCTTCATGTGAGATATAAGAAACATATGAAATCATCTGTTGCTCGCCAAGATTCTAATTATAAACCAACCTTTTGAGGTGTGATATTGCCAAGCTGCAAACACAGCTAATGAATGAAATGTAGAACTTCATCTGCTCGTCTTCATCAGCCTCCCTCTTTAATTATCTCTGCTGCTTCTACAATAAACTGCCTCCATGCAAAGCTTCAGTCGAGTAATTTACTCCTCTAGAGTCTCTAATCTACTGCATTCATCTTTAAAGCTTCAATGTGACGGCGTAAATACATTATGTGGTGTTTGTGTACAGCATGAACACCTTTAATTAGGAGGCAATGGCTCGCTTCAAACTGGATCAAAGAAAAATATGGTAAAATAGATACATTAAATTGACTGGATCTTCTTAATCATCTGTTGTTTTCTTGACAATAAGGGTGACATTCAGGAAGTTATTCAGATGAACAGTAAATATGATCAATATTTACGAGATGGATGTTTGCTTCGGGACTCTGTAAACTTCAAACACTGTTGGAATGATTTTCCAGCGATTGACAGGTCGTTTTTTTGAAAATGTCCTTTCTAGCTGCCCTCGGCAATAATCACATCAGAGTCTCGACAGATGCAGTTTCTTTATTGGTCTTTCAAGCATCGTGACAACTAAAATATAAACACAGACATAGGTACTTAATTGTCATTACAAAACATCAATAAAGCATTCGGTTAAACCACAACTGTATTAATTCACAGATGAAATAACCACGTGTAACAAAGTCTCTTTAACGTACCTCGCTCCGCTCACCGAGGGTGCAAAAATGTGCGACCTCAAGCGTGGCAGTCCTTATATCTCTTATAGATATTGGCACTATGAACAGTTGAGCCAAAGAACAACACACACAGTTTCAATTAAAACCAATGTAAACCCGATAATATCACAGAATGTTCGTGGCAATAGTATTCGATAACTCACATGTACGTTTGAGAGGTCCGTAGCACAGACTAGACCTTGTCGCTTGATACTTTGCGACACCGATTACGGCAACAGTTTAAACACGTGTTGTTATGATTCCGGGGTTCGCAGCGTCACGCCCATACGTACGCCAGCCCCTAACCATGCATACTAAATAACATAGCGGTCAGTTACATCCTTTCTTTGGCATATTTGAATATTTAAAACAAACTAAATATGACTCTTGGAAATTAGGCATTTCTGTGCAGTCTGCGATAATAGAGGAGAATATATACAGTGTTACATTTCAAATTAAAGCTAATGTGGGTATCTAGATTTTAGAAACATTTAGCAAATCTTAAAATTCAACCACATTCAAGGTGAATCCTCCTCCTCCTCCTTCACAGAGATATAAAATGTGCCCCTCGGCTTTTTCTCGTATCAAATGGATCTGTTGTTTGAGATTAGATTGAATTTGGTGGTAATGTGAAGAGAGATAAAAACCATCTGCTCTGCTTCTCTTTTCTCTCACTTCACTTCCCTGTGTTTTCATAACTGTACATTACAACTCATAATTAAATGTGTCCTTCTCTTTCAGCCGTGCACTTCAGGCCTGCTCAGCGTTTGCATAACTTTCTGTTGGGAAAATACTGAATGTACTCTTCCAATACGATGCAAGGTATTTGGATTTTTTATTTTAAAGGTCCCATGTCATGCTTTTCAGGTTCGTACAAGTCCCCTTGTGTGTTATGAAGGTTTTTATGCATGTAAACGGTCTGCAGAGTCAAAACCCCTCAAAGTACACCCTGTAGCGAGTAAAACTCTAACACAGAAAATACCTGTCGATGCTGCCCCAGAACGCCTCGTTGGACATTTCTCTTTTTCCATTGTTTGCTTCCTGGGTACAGTGACGTGTGAACACCCAGATCAACAACAAATGACCGGATTGGCCCAAATGGACCAATCCGCGGAGCTCCTCACACACCAGGATCCCTTGGCTAACTAACAGGGAGTCCCATTGACTTGCATAGAGCTCCCTGAACGCTGGTAATAGACAAGTTGGGATCACGGAGAAATGCTCTCCGCAGACCCATTCTCACAGCGTTATAAACCTTTTTCTAACTCAATATCAAGCCACACTTATTGTTTTTACTTCGGCTGTGAGTGTTTGTGTGCTCAGGATGAGTTTCGCGCTGTATCGCTGTATCGCCGACCCGGAAACCTGTCCGCTCCTCGCAGCAACGAGCTTGCAATGTCCCGACCAATCAGAGCACACTGGGCTCACAGGGAGGGGGGGGCAGGAGCTCGAACAAGCCGTTTAGGACAGAGCGTGAATACACATACTATACAGAGATGCTGTATGAGAAACCAATGTGAGTTTGGAACATTGAACAATGTGAATCTATTCTAGTAGACCTCAACAATGGAATTATGATCAGTAGAAATAGCCATGACATGGGACCTTTAACGCGAGTCAATACTGGAATTTGCCTCGTAGTCTAAGTGTCCTTTGAACATTTTATTAAGCATAGTTGGCCACTACAGATCACTTGATCCAACGTTATTACCTTTGGGTCGAAAAACACACATTTGAGTCCGTAAATCATTACTTATAATATTGTTGTCGGGTTATAGGTTGTTGTTTCAAATGTTTGTAGTGGATCCTGAAGGCAGCATCTCCCTGGTTTCCTTCCAATGGAATTTTAGATTTCCTAACTGTATACTTATAACTCATAATTAAATGTGTCCTTTCTCTTTCATCCGTGCACTTCAGGCCTCCTCAGAGTTTGCATAACTTTCGGTTGGGAAAATACTGAATGTACTCTTCCAATATCAGGTTTTCAAACAAAAAGCTGCCACCTGATTGGCCGAACATCCCGACCAAAATGTTATTTCATCGTTGTGGTTTTAACTTTTAGATAGACGGATATAGTCAGCTGCAAATATGGTTAGACCCCTACAAAATTGCAACAAAAGGTTTCTCAATGAATTACTTTAGTATCAGGTGTAATAACATACTACAAGTCTACCTAAACCTGACCACTACAAAGGCCTACTTTTCAAGATGGCGTCCAAGATGGTCAAAAATCCCCTAATAATAGTCTTTTATTATTATTATCATTATTATTTATTTTCTTGATCTTATTTATTTATTTTATTATTTATTTCTGATTTTATTGATCTGTGTGAATCTTTGCTGTACTATTTTTTTCACGCTTACCCTGTTGCTGCTTTGTACAACTGAATTTCCCCTCGGGGATTAATAAAGGTTCATCTTATCTTATCTTATCTTATCTTAATCCAATATTTTTCCCTGAACAGGGAGAATTCTCTAACACTTTCCGTTTCTTTTTTTGAGTTGTTCCATGTTTGAGTCAGAGCAGTGGGCTGAATATAACTTCCCCCCTCTCAACTCCTCGCTGTTTGTTTTTCCTGTATAGATTAATTTCTAACCATAGAAGAAGAGCTGCTCGCTGAGAGGAAGTCAACAGGTTAAACTATTCAGAGCCGTCTCTGTGTCTTAATTATTCCTCCAGCACTGAAAGCAGTAAATCTCCGTCCCACTGAATCGGTTTCTTTTGACGTCACCGGCATCTTTATCCAATTCAAATTCAATTCAAAGGTTTTATTGTCGTATGCACAAAGCTACAGTTTATAAATGGCAATGACATTCTTCTGACCTGAGCTCCTCCAACAATGCAACATATATAATAAAATAGTGGCTGTTTCCTTAATAATTAATCAAGTATTCATAATTGTCTCTATTTTTATGTCTACTATCGATCCCAGTTTCTCAAATTCTCTCAAAATGTGGATTTCTTGGACTAAAATCCAAAGATATTCACTGTGATATGATTTAAAACCCAGTGAACAGCAACATTTTTCGATTTTAGAGACTTAAAATAGCAGTTTGCTTAATGATTAATTAATTATCATGATATTTGTCGGTATTTTATTGCCTTGTGTCGATCCCAGTTTCTCAATTTCTCTCGAATGTGGATTTGTCAAACAAAAATCAACAAAATTCTTCTGGCCTGAGCTCCTCCAACAATGCAACATATACAATAAGTAAAATACTAAATAGAGCAAAAAGTCTATATACATGTAAATAGAATATAATATGTACAAGAACAGAATATGAAATTAAATATTGTACATTAAGACAAAATTGTATACGGTTTCTTACGGTGATGACAAACAGATGAATGTTTATCGAGGCACTTCACAGAGCTCAGGTGTTTAATAGTGTTATTGCCTGTGGGATAAAACTGTCCCTGAGTCTCTTTCCTCACAAAGCTGTCTTTTTGTGGTCGATTGCAGCCGGATTCCTAGAGTGAAATATATAAATAGTTTTCTTCCACAAAACGTCTGTTTCAATGACATTTCGATGGAAGCCTTAACTGTTCACCATGTGTTTAAAACTGCGACTGTAATGTGGAAGATTTGCTTTCCTGGAAACTTTTTTGAGTATGCAGTTGAGTTGTAAGGTAACACAAGTTTGTAGGAGACGGGGTGGCATTGTCCTCCAACGGTTTGTTCTGTTGAAAGGCGACAGATCTCAACACCTGGCAGGGTCACCATGAGTCACTGAGGAGGCTTTTTAAAAACCTGCTGCCCCTGAAAGACATAGAAAAACTCATTGATTATTCACTTAAAGTATCTTTGCTGCTGAGTCACTTTCCCCAACATCCTTCACTAAAACATCTATTAGAAAGCTGCAGCTAATTCAGAACGCCGCTGCTCGAGTCCTCACTGACACTAAGAAAGAGAGATGACAAGAGTTCAAGTGGAAGTACAGATACTCGTGTTTAAAAATACTCTGGTGAAAGTAGATGTACTGACTAAACTTCTTTACTCAAGTAAAAGTAAAGAGGGCTTTGAAATGTACTTCAGTAAAAGTAACTTGCACTGTAACCTGTATTCATGTATTTTGTCTTTTAATGTTTATTTTATTGTCTTTGCTTTTTAATGACTCTTTTTAAATGTCTTTCATTTTTGTGTTGAAAGGTGCTATAAATAAACGTGCCTTGCCTTTAGGAGTCCCATGTCCTCTCCTGTCCACCTGAGCATCACCTCAGCAGCGTCCAGATGGGCCTCTGACCTCCGACCCCTCTCTACAGGAAGTCAGATATCACATGTGCACGGTGACATTCACTCACAGCGACGCTCTTCAGAGGAGATGCTACAGCAGTGTGTGAGCAGGGTGATATAATAAAGCTTTATTTATGAAGCACTTTTCATACAATACATGCAGCTCAAAGTGCTTTAACCTCTTAAGCCCTGAGCCTGTTTTTCAGGTTTCAGGCTCGAAAATGCCACTAACACAACAAATGATATATCTTCACTTCTAAAAAGGGGTAAATTAATAATTATTTTTCTCAAAGCAAGGTTACATCTGTGAGTTGGATGTAGAAGTGTCAGAATCAATATATTTTTTTTTATTTTAAAGTAAATTCAGATGGAACATAGTAAAAACATGTAAATTCTAATGAAAAAAAAGAAAAACCCTTTACTTATAGTGAAAACCACCCTTGCATGATGGGTTAGTAGACTAAAAGCTTTAGGAATCCAAACTATAACATATAATAAGTACCCTGTATCAAGATTGATGCAAAACAAGTGAAATTTGACCTTTTTAGAGAGATTTAGAAAAATAAAGTCCAGGCGGACTCACCTCTGGGTAATTTGGGAACCATCGGTTCCATTTGACCTTTTTCACTGTAAAAAAGATTTTTTTACTTTGAATTTTCACTATAGGTATTCATTCCATCCAAATACAACTGTTGTAAAAAAAATATATAAAAAATAAAAATCTGAATCTGAATCAGAATACCTTTATTAGTCCCACAGAGGGGAAATGTGCAGCGTTACAGCAGGAAAGAGCCACAGACAGCTTAGTGTTGCATATCTTAAATGGGTTTAAAAAAAGTACTACGTTATAATATAAAAAAAGATAAAAACTAAAAAAGTTACATCATTTTCAAAAATACAGATCAAAAACAAATCAAATCTACAAATCAAGTAGACAAGGGTTTAGCAGCCAGGTATAAATGACAGTTATTAATGGCATATATATATTGCACATATAACACAAAGTTGGTTTGTATTTAGCAGCAAGGAGTGATATAGTATGTTGTGGTGTGTGTATGGGGGGGGGGGGGGGTCTACCAGGGGCAGTGCTGGTTGTAAAGTCTTACCGCTGCAGGAAGGAAGGACCTGCGGTATCTCTCCATGAGACAGCGGGGGTGCAGCAGCCTGTCGCTGAAGGTGCTGCACAGTGAGGACAGGGTGTCCTGGAGGGGGTGGGACACATTGTCCAGCAGGGAGGACAGCTTGGCTGCCATTCTCCTGTCTCCCACTCAATGTCTGCTCCCTGGATGTTCACTGGTGTAGGGGGGGGGGGTGTTATATTTCCTTCCTGGGTTTTACAGATGTGTCTGACGCTGCAGAAAGCTGGTAGAAAGCAGACGATGGTACCTTTGGAAGTGAGTGCTTTTTGGATGCAGGCTGAGTGGCCAATACTGGTGCAGATCTCTTTCTAGTGAAAGATGAGGCAGAAATTGAGGAATGTGAGGGTGAGGCAGGTGTAGGTTGGGTGAAAGTAGACAATCCAATGGCTTCTAGTCCAGAAGCCATTTCATCCTCATCTCCATCACTATGAAAACAAATG
>CALSBZ010036437.1:0-16282 GCA_943591055.1 Gobionotothen gibberifrons | reverse complement strand
CCCCCCCCCCATGAGTGAATGTGTGTCAGTCTGAATGGAGGTTTTGAGGGGTGGCATCCCCTGGCAGAAGTATATGCTGATTTAATCGCAGTCATCTCAATCAATGTTAACTTGGAAAGCCACAATATTATTATTTTAACTCAATAACATTAGGTGACATTATTGTGGCACATCAGTAAAGCCTTACATATACATACCTAGGGGTAATCTGTACACCTTATGTACAAAAATGCATACAATTGTTTCCAGGTGGTGCCTCGGACATACTTTTCCAGGCGAAAAAAAAAAAACACACTCTTTTCCCCCTGCCCCCCTTAAAACATCACCCCTGGGGATCCCTCCCCTGGGCATCCGCCCTTAGTAAAAAAAAACCGGGGCCTGATAACCGAGGAACGCAAATACACAGCCGGCCTCTATAGAAACACCTCGGTTTCTGTAACTCTGGATGCAAACCCGCCACCTCGGCTAAACACATGAAAACCACCGCGATTGGGATTTTTTAAGGTGTGGGAGGCGACACGTGTTTTTACCCCGCAAGGTTCTTTTTTCATAAAAGGATCGGTGCGCCCAAAAGAAAACTAGACCATTGGGGCCCATTAACTTAGAAGGGTGAAAACAAAGACCAGAGCACAACAGCCATGGCAGGAGACAAAAGGAGGAGCTGTTTCTGTTGCGACACATCGAAAGATGAGCAAACCTATATCCCGGTCAGAATGTTGAATTCTGACACGGCCCTGTGCATCCTCCCCAGGCCTACCATAAATGCCCAGATTGCTCACACCCCGGGAAACAAGCGCAAGCACCCCGGGAACGCTGTCCGGAGAGGCGCTATTATCCCCCCTCTTTCTTACCCTTTCGGGCCAAGTGTCCAACATGCCGCCCGCACAGGCCGAACTGTGCGCGGCACCCCATGGGGGAGACATCGGGGAGCCCGCCTGCCAAGTGGCCCCAAACGACCCGTCTCACTACTCTATTTCTTCCGGGGAAGACGACGAGAACTGGTCTAAGTCGAGCAGCGATAATTCTCTGGCGGAGGCGAACGATCCTGCAGGCGCAGGCCCAACGGGCTCTGCAAATTGGGACCGGCCAAAGGACGACGGGGCAGATGCCGACGATGCCGATGACTACGAGGACGTAACAAAGGTTAGTCCTACTGGGTCTCCCGTAATACGGAAGTTCACAGACTTGTATCCTTACATGGAGGCCCTCCAAAAACTAAACATCTCCCTTAACGCTTGGGCGATTGGAAAAGAAGTTATTTTGGTACCCACCGACGATGTGAGCAGCCTCATCCAATATGTTGTAATGTATCACGACTATGCGGTTGACTCTGAAAAGAAAATGGCGGCACATGAAATTGCAATCAATGCTTATCATGCGACGCTGAAGGAAATGATTGCAGATATTTCAACACTAAGCACACTCATGACAACAACACTGTCAGAGTCCGATGCCGCATTTCAAGCCATTGGACAATCAATGGAGGCAATGGTGGCATCCTTTGAAGGGATTGTGCTGGCCCTAAGCGATATTTCGGGGACGCCGATTACAAGTGTCGGAATTTTTAAAGGCATCATCGATAGTATTTTGCTAGAGAGTCGAACAATGAAAGACAAGTATGACAGACAAAAGGCAATACATGATGCAACAATGTGGGCAGGCCACGGCGAGCCTTGATGCGGAGATTGCACGATTGCAAGTGGACGTCACACAGGGTGTTCTGAACTTGGATTCCACAAAGGTCTTAGAAGCAGCAAAATATGTAACCCTTGAAGCAGGCCATGCTGCAAGTGTGGCCCTGCTAAATTCCACCGTAGCAGCAAGGGATGAAAGTATAGACCGGCTGACAAGGTCTGCGACGGAGACTGCCACATACACCCTCAGGGAGAAAACGATGACTGGTAACGGACAGTAGTTTTGGGTAGACGCTGCTACCCAAAACGTTGAAACCTTGACCGCCAATTTGAGTGCGGAGCGGAGCGAGACGGCGAAGCTGCGCGGCACAGTCAATGGAATTTTGTCAAGCAAAGCCCAGCTGGACGCAGCAACCAGGACCGCAAATCTCAACGTTGAAAATGAGAACCTGCAGACAGAATCTGCGGTACAAGCTGCACAGATTGTATCCCTAGCCCAAGCAAGCCACGACCAATCCCCATACATTCTGATGAGGACAATGTTGGGTTTCGTAGAGCCATTTCCTCAAAGGCTAAACGGGAAGTACCAAGAAGTGGAAAGGCTTGAGCAATTGCTGCGTGACATGGCGGTGTGCCACATGCTAAAAACCTGTGTCCTCGCGTTGATAACGGAAGGCCTCGCCGAAACCGACGTAAACAAAATAACCATGGCAGACGGAGTAGATGAAGTGCTCCCAAATCTCTAACTCCTCATAGAAACAATTAAAGAGTTGGTCTAATTGGTACACACGCACCTCACGTTACTCGCTACGGCAGAGAGTAACGAAACCCAGTACCGCTACGTGATAGCTAATCATGTCACTGCGAACACGGACGCCGCAGAGACCTTCCGGGCGCAAATAGAGGCCATGGAAGTGAGCTTTTAGACGGCGAAAGGCGAAATGGTACAAAACCATGAATGTACCACCCGTGAAACGGCACAAGCACTTGAGGACATCACAAAAGAAAGTCTGGTGTTGACCGAACTTGGAGATAGATTAAAAAGAGAATTGCGGGATACAACAAAGCTGCTACAAGACTGTATGAACGGGGCGACCCATTCGGAAAATGACGCCCCTTGTTATTGCCAAGGCGACGACAGGCTGAAAGCATCACAGAGAGGGATCATATAACAAGCATCATGCAAAAGGCCCTTGAATCGTACAAGAAGGTGTACAGTAAAAGAGGTGTGCATATTCACCCGCGCATGTTCAAGAGACTGAAACAATCTTATCTTCGCCAAAACCTCATGGTTGCGAAAGCTAAAATGGCCAACGACGATTTGGCCGAACTCTCTTCCTTGATGGTAAATGGTGTTCTTGTGACTGAGGTGCAGTACAAAAAAGACATGTTGAGATTCAGGGCACTCCAAACCAGACACAATATCCTTAGTGGGTTATATAGCGCTCTGCTCATTGCACAACAAGCCCAGACTGGGGTGCAATCAGTCGGCGCGCGGGATCTCGCGGCGGGAGTCGAGGCTATGATAAGTCCAGAGGAAGCGGAACTCGCAGAGCAGGAGGAGGAGGCGCGGGAGGAGCAGGACGAGGAGGACGAGCTCGAAATCCAAACAATGAGCACGCCGATGCCGTTTTACGCCAACGTACAGATGCTGACTTGCCCGGCGAGGCCTCGGGTTCTGTAACGAGACACCCCGACTCAGGAGAGAACGGCCAGGTGCACAATATGACACAACGGACTGAAAATAGCACCAACTCGCTGCGGGATTTACGAGACGAGCTGGCTAGTGCTAGACAACAACTGACGAGGTGTGTGTCTCCAGAGGACCATGCCGCCGTGACCAGTGCTTTACACGCCGCAAAAGAAGATACGGCAACTGCAAAAGACATGCTCATTGTTGTCATAGACGCGCAAGATGCTCTTCTGAGGGACTTTAAAGATAAGTTCGGAACAACTTATGAGAGCTACCACGGTTATAACGACGGCATAGACCGATATATGGAAATCGTGGAATATATGAAGACCAAGATGCTGCCCCTCGACATTTACAAGGACACTTTGTATCGGTATAGAGAGAAAATGAGCGGTGCGGAGGGGGGTCACAATGGTCTGCCGGAGGCAGGGCAGCGTGAATACACGGAGGCTCTTGCACAAACCAGCGTATTGAGGCAGGCGGTCGACACGCTGAAGTTGCAGGTCTCGGCTTTTGACTCAGAAAGGGCGGCTGCTGACAGTCGGAAAACGGAATGGTTTGAATCACACAACGCTCAAATGGAGGCCGTGGAATCTAAATTGCGGAAGACGCTGAATGAGATGGACGAGGCCCAGTATGAGAAAAGTCAAGCCGCCGTACTAACCGAGCGAGTGACAAGAGATAACGGCTTCTTGGGACAGCGGCTTCAAGAACGCACTGATGAAAGGGACGCCCTTTCAAGATCCCTGGCAAGCACAAGATCTGATCTAGACCTCGCAAATGCGGAATTGGCCCCCCTCAAAGAAGAAAGTGAAAATTCAAGGGTCAGTCTCGAAATGTATGCTGTGGAGCTGAAATCGAAGCAGGCAGCTTCGGAGAGAGACGCCCATAATTTAGCGGAAGCCGAAAGTAGATTGTTTACCGCGAATCAAAAGACGGTTGCTTTAGAAGTCGAACTCAAAAAAGTGCCAGGCGAATTGGAGGGATCGAGAATACTATTCAATAGTAATAGCGGCATAACAAGCCCCACGGCGGAGAATGGGCCTGTAAAAGTTTCCTTCACAGGGGACTCGGTTGTAAAAAAAGACAACGTTCAGTTAATGGCAGATCTCCAAAAAGCGAAGGATGACATCACATCAATTGCCAGCTCCCTATATGACGCAGAGGAAAGCCTAAAACCCATAACGGAATCTACAATGTCCAACATACAAAAACTGATAGAGAGGCATTTCGCCGAGGGGAGAACTTACCCCAATGTCCCAACAAATGGAGAAGAACTACGAAACTATGCACGTGAAATTGTTATGAGCGCACTGTATGAATCCAGTAAATCACTGGCGTTTGTCCTGGCACTAAAACACGAAATGAACATGACAAACAGACACCTCTTGACTGTTGATATGATTAAAATGCACTTTGGTTTCAAGGCCACGCGGACCGTGCAAAAAGAAGCTGTTATGACTTGATTTGTGTATATTTGTATTGTGTCAATTAAAAAAAAACAAATACAAGTTGTAGTCATGTTTCGGTTATTGAAATTAATCGGTGCCCCGCACCAAGTTTTGCAAAGAAATGGTGTCCTGGGTTGGCGTGTCGGCCAAAGGTCCGGCATTTTCTTTCTCTGTGGGCAACTCTCCCTGTGTCAACTCGTCGATCGCCACCGCTGTGTTTACCGCCAAATCCTGACCACCCTCGAGTTCCCCGGTGTCATATTCAAAGTCATCATCATCTTCTGTGAGACAGTCTTCTGAATCCAGGCTGGTGATGGATGATGCTGACGATTGCGACACCGAAGACCACGAGGATGCGGAGGATGTAGATGAAACACGCCGGTTGCCCCCCTCCTCTTGCCCTTGGCACAGATCTCCTCTCCCTTTTGGCCTCACGGCGCGCCCTGTTGCTTGCTGTGCGCAAGAGTAGTTGTGCTCTGATAAAGGACAGTACGCGGCGCCAAAAGGGGGGAGATCTATGTATTCCGCAGAGTTTGTGATAAATGCTTCAATCGCTGCAGTCTTTTCCTGAGGCACTTCCCATTCGGGGTCGGCATAGTAGACAGAATGCAATGTGTCCTGTTGGAACCCATCAGAGTAGTTGCCCCCATCGCTGTCTTGTGCCGGGGAGCTGCACTTTGAATTATCTCCAGATGAATAATCGGCAGGGTTAAAATCTTCAGGTATTCTCCCAGCGGTTGCCACCACTTCATCAATGTAACGCCTGACTGGCTTTGATCGCCTTTTAGCAAGTTGTGGCACTTCTTCAAGTTCCTCCTCTATAACATCGCTTTCAGATGTTGCGGGATGTTTCGCCCCCCGCCCACCTCTTCTCTTTTTGTAGGCGGAACTCGAGGTGTCAGATTCGTCTTCAGTACTAAAATTACTTTCAGATGTTGACAAATCGTGGGTCCGCCTTCTGGACTTCTTCTTTAAAGACTTTGGTGTGGTGGGGCGGCTCGTGTCACATTCTTCGTCGCTCGTCTCTTCGCTGGAAGATGCTAAGAAAGCCATCTTTCTTCTTTTCTTTAAAGACTTGCGGCAGCTCTTCGCACCCGACTCTTTTTTAATTACCACATCGCTATCAGACGTTGATAGGGCACTGACATTCCTTATTCTTTTTAAAACACCTGCAGGTTCAATAGGCGGGTTACAATCCCCAGCGGTGTCTATCTCGGCAGGTCCCATAATGAGCAAGCGGGATATAAAGAGTTCCGACAGGTTGAATATGATTTGTGCGTATGGGGATAACACCTTTGGCATTTGCTGTTGTACTCAACTTAATGGGCCAAATTTACAATCTGTAATGCATCACTATGCCGGTGCGCACGACTTCCCGGAAGGATCCTTGATATCATTTGGGTGTCCGCACTGTAAAATTGTAATACAGGAATTTGAGTTGGGGCCGATTTACAATAAGGGACATGCTCTTGGTGAATATTTCCTTCATGTCTCAAACTTCCTATCTTGCTGCAACGTGGACGACGGGGTGAGAACTGTGACCATTTCCCCGACTTGTGGAAGGGCGACACAGGATGATGGTGTCATATGAAAACTAAAGCTGTGCCGGCCATATTTTGTTTCCTGGTTGCTATTGGCGCCCCCACTGTGCGCCCTTTTTTGGGGCCTTTTTGCTGGGATTTCCGACATTGTCAAAGCCTGTACATTCGCCCACCTCGCACATTGCTTGCACATCCATGGTTTTTAATAGTTAATAGTAATTGGCCAAACTGAACGCCACAGAATATGTGGGGTCTGCCACATATTTCTTGACTGTTTTTGTGACAAAAGAGTCATCTATATTTGCCAGGGCGTTGATGAAGATTCCATCCGGGGTGTGCACGTCCCACACTATGCTTGGTGCCGGATTTAGGAATATAATTTGTGACCCCACACACAGCTGCAGCCGGTCTTCTGTCGCCCTCTTTTTTATCACCCTGCCGAAAACACGCCTTGACAACTTCTTCAGTCGGTCCGTTGGCCCACGCCGTTCCGGGGTAACAGGTTCTGCAATACGTCGCCACGCAGTCATCCTCAGGAGTCTTGCAATCGCGTCTCTCAATCTCCCCATGTCTTTCCGATGTTATACCCTCGTTAAAAGTCCAATTGTTTAAATCGTATACCCCAAATGTGCCGTCCCCGCGCCTTATTTCGTAGCGCCTATCGCACGGTGAGTTTCCCAACTTGATTATCATGTGTCTTCTGGGTTGCGTTTTGCACTTGGCGGCTCCTGCACATTGGGATATTGTCCAAATCCACCCGCGCCGATGTGTATTACGAGGCGATTTTGGTTGCAGTCGATGGTGAAGTTATTTTCTGTGACAGTGTTCAAGTCTTTCACCGCGCCTTCTGTCAAATGTGATATGCCTAAATATGTAATTTCCTGGACCTAGTTTTTGTATGACACAATCGGGGGCGTTAGATAATTGTTTGCTGTGGACCTCAGCGTTGTGCCGTGTTTCTTGAAAAAAATCCCATGTTTTACTTTTTGACAGGAATCCAACATCCGGAAATATTCCCCCAATTCGTTCATGTTGAGTTTTTGGGGCGCCTCCTTATTTTGGGCGCACATTTCGCAATCGGGGGTGGGCACAAGATGAAGTATCTTCGGACCGGTTATACAGATGAAGCACTTAATTTCGGACAGTTTGAAACGCAAGGGCAGTGATTGGTAAGTCTGCCCTCGCTCAAGGGAAAGCCTCCAGCTTGACTTGAGACCGCCCGCGTTATAAATAAATGTAATTATAATGAAGCCAGCTGCAATGGATCATTGAAAACCTGAAATTGAAAATCTGGCAACGTCCTCTTGGAAAATAGTGGGAGGGCTTGACCTTCCTCGAAACTGGGCGTAGGCAGGAACAGGTAAGCTGGAGTCCGAAATTAAGTGCTTCATCTGTAAGGATGCACCTTTCTGTATTCGGGGATATATTAGTTTGTGACAACATATAGGTAAGTTGTACGCCATCGAATGAGCCTTCCTCGGAGAAGAGTTGGAGCATTTTTGAACTAGAGGTTTTTCCACATGTGAAAAGGCCCAAATCAATAATCAGGTATGGCTTGCGAGCTTATTGGGGAGGTTCCAGAAGTGGAATTTGCGGAAAGGGCAGAGGATCCCCCAATGAATATACCGAAAATGTGGGGCTTGGGCGCGACGAGGCATGAAATTATGTTGAATGCCGCGCAAAATCCGGCCATCCTGTCTGCGACCCACACTACAATAGAGCCCTGTAAAATGTGTTTCTACAAGGGGACCTCCGAATTGATGCTGTCCATGCAGCCGGTTCTTGCACATGGAAATTATGAGATGGCCAGGGCCTTCATTTGCGAGCAGGCCCCATCCCTCGACAATGAGGCGGTCATCAGAGAACACATGGCGCACGGGATGGAGGATGAGGGTGCGCGCGACAAGCTGATGGTGAATAGCCTCCTCCTGATGAACT
Source organism: Gobionotothen gibberifrons (assembly GCA_943591055.1). NCBI lineage: Eukaryota > Metazoa > Chordata > Actinopteri > Perciformes > Nototheniidae > Gobionotothen > Gobionotothen gibberifrons. The sequence continues at coordinate 8,025 of CALSBZ010036437.1, read as the reverse complement.
ATACCATGGCGCGCACTTTGGGGGAGGAGTACTCTACGAATGTCGTCATGACTACAGGGGAACTGTGCATACCAAACAAGCACAATATTACCGGGAGCATGATGGCAACAAAGTCATTTGTCCTTCTCGTGAAGTTGAAGATGTCACAAAAAGGCCATGTCGAAAATAAAAATCACTGAAATTGAATTATTTTGTCATCGGTTCTTTTCACCCATCGGGAACAATAGTATTGATGTCAGTAAGGCAATTTGTGCGATTTTGAACCCCAGAAACATTTTGCTGCCAGGCCTGAACATTTGGGAATTTGCAACAAGCGACCAGTATGTAAAGTGGAACCGAATAAGCCACGGGGACTTCTCGGAATGTGTCACTCCAAACCCACAAGAAGAAGATTCGCCCCCCCTTAGCATAACCCAAAGGGCAAAGCTGGACTTGGAAACCACCGCAGCGGCCTCGGCGGTTCTTGTCGCGCGGATGAGGCGGTACTTTGTCTTATTTTCGTGGCACAATGTCAGCGCCCACATCATCCAAATGGCCTGCACCCAACACGCCGAAAAGTCGGGGCCTCCCCCCACTCTCTTCGGGAAATTACGTATATTTTACAGTGCCACATGTGTCCAAAACCGAAGGACATAAGGGCCATTTTTCACGTGAAAAACAGACACAATGCCAAGAACCTGGTGTCCCTTTGGTGGGTGATGTTGTGCCGCGCATACGCTGGGCACTATTTTGTGTTACTCGCAGAGCTTTCCATGTTCTTAAAGCGGCTCGTTGTGGTTGACGACACACAACTCTTTATGCGTTTTAGGGGAGCGGCCACAGAAGAGCTCCGCAAATCCAAGAAGGCGACACAAAGCACAAAGAATGATACCAGAATCCAGATGGCCACCAGTGTTTTCAGCGAGCAGAGGGTTGACAGGGTCGCCTGGGCAGCCGCAGCTTATGTCTTTGGAGTATACAAGGTCCCTGCATTTAAAGACACCCCGATGTGGAATAGATACATGGCTTGGATGGTCCCCTCCGCAAAGAATTTTGGGGGATGATACGGACTGTGTCATCCCCTTGGGGCATGACGAGCGGGGGATCTTTCGTCTATTGTACCCCTATCGTCTGACACTGAGACAATCATGAAATGCACCCTTTCCACAAGCATGGAGGCAAAGTTGATAAAACCCAGCTCTGTGCTTGGAAAGAACGAGGGTTGCATCATGATTCCCAGGACTTACACGGGGGGTGTATTTTATATTACCATGAAGATCGCCCAAGAGGAGCAACCCCACACGCTCTCCCTCACGCCGTGTGCACTGCAAACATCAAGTGGTTTTCCATCGACCACATTAAAACTGTGGTGGGGGAACTTTTCCAACACGGGAGGTGCGGACTGATACCTAGCGGCAATTGCATAGAGTACTACTCCACCAAGGGACCCGCTGCGGATGCCCCCCTCACAAATGAGTACACAGAAGCTTGCGCGGTGTATGAGAAATACCTCCACGGGTTTCCCGCAAAACCCATTGCGGCCCACGTGAAGGATATGAGCAGGTACATTTGTTACCACGGTGAGCCCGAAAGCCTGGCGGTGCATGATTTGCACCTACTTGCTTTTGAATCTGAGTTACCAAAAACCAAAGAAGAAGCGGGGCGCATTGTGCGAGAGCGCTATAACATTACCCCCCTGACAGAAAGGGTCCCCGAAGAACCCGCAGAGGTGGCTTCCCAGAGTAGGAAAAGACAAAACTCCGAAACGTAGCCAAGTGGCCCACTTACAGTAAAGCGACTTTTGAACAACAGGGGAATGGATCTCTTTGACCAGATGGAATCAACTAGGTATTTTCTTTATGCCCCTGAAGCTAAGAATTCAGCATATGGAAATTAGAGATGTGCGCCCCAACATATAATTGTACCATATTGGTAACGCCCCTTGGGAGAAAAATAGAAATGGATTGAAGACCAATGAACATTTTTTTAATGTGAATTTTGATTTTTTTTTTATTGGCATTGTTGCACAATCGTTGAAACAATAAAACTTGTTGTGAAATGAAACTGTTTTTCCCCGTGTCAAATCTTTGCAAACTGGTTCAACACTTTATTGTGGAACCTTCTGAATGTATTGCGCACGTTGCACTTCTTACACAACAGTGTTGCAACAGTGTCAAACTCTGCGCCCTTTGGTTCCTTCCCCTCCTTCATGTAGACGAATTGGCGCTGTTGTACACCCCCAGTGTAATTCAGGGACTTGTTGATAGTCGGGTCAATTGCATTGTAATTTCCCACGGCGTAATTCAACAGGACATCAATGTTTTCATCATCCTCTCTGTCCCTGAAGGGCCTGCTGATAAAGTAGTCAAACCAATCCAGCCCATCGTGTTTGCAGGTAATGACAATTCCCTCTGTCACACATGTCGCATTCCCAGCCTTTGCAAGCCTCAGAGTGACAAAATCAGAAAATCTCCCCGTTGCTACTAGGTGAGTTCCATTGTCGACTGCTGGCAAATTCACCGGGACATAGTCGTACACTTCGGAAAGACTTCGTGATTCCACCCCAATTTTTAACAAGCACAAAAGTGCAACACTGGCATAAAGTCGTGCCATATTTTACCCCCATTATAAAGTTGATTGAGATACACTTTAATGTCCTCGTTTTACTTATGCGACATGAGGCGCCTTGTGATATTTGCCGCCCTTTTAGGGCTGGCGGCATGTCAATACCGGGATTTGAATCTGGTGGTGACCCCTGCAAATGGCGTCGGCCCACAGGTGAACTGCATATCGTGCACCTATGTGAAAGATAACACCTTCTACAAGACTGATGCGCTTGGGGCAGTCATCATAACGTTTTCCTGTGACGCGTCCCTGGTTGCCAATGTTTTCTGTGGGACCCTTTCCCTAGAAAAGGTCTCATATTTCATACCTCAGGCCATCCAAATGTGCAAGGAGAAACAGATCAAGGTCAACTGTTTTGACGACGAATTGCAAACGGCAAACGAGTATTGCTTTTACTTGTTTTTGGAATGCTGATTTACATGTGTTGCTTTCAGGGGAAAGTTGGCCAGAATGGTGCAAATGGAGGGGGAGGAGGAAGTTCCGGGATGGGACTTGCATCACTGATGCCCGGAGGAATAGGAACAGTCGCTAAACTTGCAAAAGTCTTTATTTGATGACAGTGCATGCAGAATATAGATGCAGCATATTGTCGACTAGAGTCATTTCAAAAGCGTGTTTTGTTTCTGTAAAGATATTAATTCCCAGAGCATTGTTGTCGAGCAACTGGAAAAACATCCGCTGAACTGCCATCTTTTGGACGCCCATTGTTATGGCAACTCTACCAGGTGTTCGATTTCTAACTGCGACAGACGGGGTTTCGTTTCAGGGAAAGTTAAAACCGGGCGACCTTATATTGAGCATTTCGAAACCGATCCTCCCACTTCAAGCGTTCGGCAAGCAAACCTGTGATGTCATCAACATGCTGTCCCACCAAGACTTTGGCACCACCGCCACCACCATTTTTTGTAAAATGGGGTCGGCCGGGGTGGCGCACAACAAAATGGTGACCATGCGTGAGTTTCTCATAAAATGGGAGGAGGCGGGGATCAAATACGAAAGGCTGCTGAATGACTACGGCCCAACGCTTGTGGGCCGTTTGGGATTACAAAGGCCTGGATATGGGATATATGATTAAAAATTATGGCGGGAACTTAGACCCCACTCAGAAACCCGACGGGCAGTGCCTCTACTTGCTGTGCTACAACAGGAAGCTGTTGGGGGACAGATTGAACAGGCTTTACGGGGGGGGTAGGATTCACACTGGTGATGTCGGAAAAGGCCCCTCAACACATTTTCCAGGAAGTACTGAAGAATGTATTTGGTGCGGGGGTGGAGCCACCGGTCAATTCCACTGAGGCGTATTTAAAACTCGGCACCTTTTTGGGTGGGGCGTTCCTTTTCCCAACCCCGGGAAATGAATGGCGGTACCTGTCGATGAATGCCGTATTTTTGTTGACCAACATCACCCCCAGGGCCTATGTGGCGAGGGACCACGGGGAGACTTTTGTACAGAACAAGCGATCTTATGGGGATGTCACAGTTTCTACGGGCGCCTGCACTTCAAAAGTCCTGAAATACGCCCGGGTCACCTTAACTTGAAAAGGCGAGGGGGTAAATCACCATCTTGCACATTTCCACTCTCTCGATTTCCACAAAGCCCCCCGCCCAAGGAATGGCCTGCATGGGGTGAATGTGGGCGCTGACCCCACTGAGGGGCGCCCCAACAGGGAGGCTGTGATGTCTCGGAAAGGGATAGAAACTCTCTGGGTCCTCAATCCAGTGGGGCGCCCCACTGAGAAGAATGCTGCCTGGTTGGCAACCTGTACAAAAAACCACAACACTTCTATTGAACTCTGAGTCTCTGCGTCATCTTTGTCCCACACATTTCTGTTACACGCCCACATTACAAAAGCGGGGTTTGTGGTCACAAGGGCAGAGATAAAGGCGTGGTGTAGTTCTTGGCCGCCGTTCACATTCTCTTTGCACTCTTTGTGATATACGCTGAGATTCTTTTCGCTCTGAAAAACAAGGCCTCCCACTGACCGCCCCGCAACAAACGGCCCTATGAATCGCGTAGCATCTATTCTAGCCCAGTCTTTCGGAAACTGTGCACGATGGGCCTCCAGCGCGTACAGGCAATTGTTGATTGAAGACCGGAGAATGATCATGTTCTTCAAGCCCCTGGAGCACGTTGTGAAAACTGGCCAAAGTCTATGTTTATTTCTCGCGATAATTGGAGAGTTTCGGATTTTGAACAATGCCACTCAGTCGGCAGAGTTCCTATACTATAGGGGCGAAAGGGAGGAGGTGTCTATTATGGGCGTAACCTTTAGTGTCTTAACGACCCACCTGACTCTGATCTGCCTACTGTCTTACGTGATAGTCCGCCAAATCGGCCGGGTGACAAAAACCCGATATTTACCTCCTTATGATACCTGGGTACTGCGGATCGTGGACACGGTGGTCTCGGAAATGTTCTTGGTGATGGAAAGTTCGCTGAAAAAAAATAGGCACATCTACCCCTTGTACCCGTCGCCTATCACAATTGCCGCATATGTCCTCTGCATCTACTGAGTCCTTTGGGATATGCTATACACACAGCTGGAGCTGCGGGGCACCGTGCTGCTTGTCAAAACATGCGTAATAGCAAACGCTTATTTGGCGCAATGCGCTATAATTGGCACCAATATTGTTGGCCTGAGGGACATTTGGCGCGCGAAAACCAACGAGTACATTTATGTTTTGGATTTCCCCATGAAACTGAGCAACTACCACATTCTTGTTACTATGGGTGTCATCTACATGACCGTTTTGGGCCTATCTTTCGTTGTAAAATATAAACATTTATCTGAAAACCTGACCAAAATGCTGCGCGATACAAACATTCTCCTGGGGAGTACATTTATGTTGTTGCTATTTGGAAGCCACCCCGAAAGCCACAACATTACAGTGTACGCAAACAACGCATTTTTCATCTGCATCCTCGGCTTGGGATGCATCAAACGGGGATTCGATTTCAACCTAAAGCGTTTACACAAACCGGAGTGGATGGCTGGCAACATTTTCTCCAACTTTTGAGCCTCCTGGAATTCCTCGTCGAGGTGTTTTTTATAGTTATTTACCCGACGCCCATGTCATATGTGTACATTCTAGAAGAGACGATCTTCAAATGTCACATCCTGACCCTTTACATCACAATAAATATTCAATTTCAAAATTGTGGAGGAATTGGAAAATGAGATACTGACAATTACAAACAAGGTTCCCCTTGGATCCTACACCGCTGACGACCTCGAAGGAAGACAAATTGCACAGCTAATCGGGAAGCAGATTTCATCAAGCCAAGAATGGAAAATGTGGGGTGTCATAAAGGTGCTCATCTTGAATACCCTGATGTTAGTGGAGCAAATCGCCGCACCTGCGCCCCTGCTCGTTCCCCGCATTCTCATATTGACGAAAACAAACCTGGCCTTCATCCTCTTCACAAAAATGATGGTCCGGGCCCTCCGAAGCCTGAAAGCACGATGGTGGCTATTTACAAATCATGCATTAGGGCCCCATTGTAGTATTTGCTGCAGCTGTGAATGTCATGTTGTATTTGGTTGTACTTGCTGTTGGATACTTTACATAAAAATGACTCAAATAAACTGGTATGGAACTTAATTGTTGTTACAGTTTCAGGAATGTCTTTACAAGGCCCCAAGGCCATATGGGGTAAGGGTGGCAAACTCATTTTTTCTTACTGGCTCCTCGTCCATAAGGCCAGCCGTCTCTCCTGCGTAAACGATGGCCTTCTGTTTCTTTGTGGCTTTAGCAAACAAGACGATTACACCGATTAGGATAATTGTGAATGTAAGGGAAAAAAAGCCCATCTGAAAAGACGAGCAGGTTTCGACATTTCGTCGTGGATGCTATGATGCTCCCCATGTCCATCGTGTCCATGCTCTTTGTGATCATGTGGGAGCGGATGAGTGAGTTTTGGGTGATGTAAGCATAGCTGTAAGCCAAACCGGCCCTAAACGCAGGCTGCGCAATGAGGTTCACCATGTCTCTGGCATTTGGGTTCGCCTTCCCTTCCTTTATCAACATGTAGCGCACAAGGGAGTTGTGGTCTACATCGTCCGCCACAAGGCCCTCGTGAGACAATGCGGCATCTGAGGTCTGGGTCTTTGATGTCCTGTCCATGTCTGAATATGTGTATTTCACATCTAAAAGCTGGACGCCTCCATTGCTGGTGGCGTAATGGAGAATACCCTGTTTGGAACTCTCCGCCATAATCTTTGTTTTCAGGGCCCCAAAGGTGTTACCGGTAACGGCCACACCGTTATACTTGAGCTTATTGGTCCGTGCAAGCTCCTGCGCCTTATACCATGGCAATGTGGTGAATAGATTTGAATCCATTGTCATCAGAGAAATCCCCTCCCCCGTGAGGAACCCTCCGCCCATGGTGCTGTAGGTTTGGTTGTCAAAGGCTTTGCCCCTTGGGACATTGCGATTCCGTACCTCCCGGTTTTCCTCATGAGATCCATGTGGTCTTTATCAGCGGGGAGGTACTTGATGGAAATGGCTGTGCGTTTCACAGTCTTGTTGTCAGAGCAGGTAATGGACGCGATGCTCGCAACTCTCACCATCAGCATAAAGACAAAACCAAAAATCAGAATGGAGATTCGGAGGCACGTGTTCCCCTGTTTCAGTTTCTGAGGGATGGACTTTTTCACCATTTTGATCCTAGAGATAATGTTCAGCACGATAATCACCAAGGCGGCAAGCAGGAAGACGGAACTCACGGTTGCGAGCAGGACAAACATTAGATCCGCGGCGTTCACAACAAGTTTTACTCGCTGAAGATTGTGCACATGGCAATTGCCCCCTATGCCATCCTCGGGGACCCGGGTGCATCAAAGGGCAACTTTAAACTTGGCCATTTCGGTGAAAGTAGGCGGGTGGGATACTCTTTAAAAGAGTTTTCACAGGTGCTGAAAGCACAGAAGAGATTTGCCGCACCTGAGATGATGCACGCCCACAAGGCCAGCATGCCCCTTGTTGCCACAAAGGCCCTGGACATATACAGTTTTGGTGAAACTTTCGCCGTTCACATGGAGTGCAGCGAAATTACCTCCCCTGAACTGGAGCTCTTTGTGAAACAGGCGACACAGACCAACCCGGAAAAGAGACTCTTTTCTCTCCTTCAGACACAGTGATTGGTTTTGTCGTGTATTGTAATGTGGAACCGTACAATGACATGTATCATCATTTCAACAATATGAAATAAAAAAATACTGGTTTTTCAAAACCGACATGAAAAAAAACACCCAAATTGGTTTTCATTTCATAGTTTTTATTTAGTAAAAGGGGACTTGTTTTTTTTTTGGTCCTACCAAACATATGTTGGTTGATTACCAAACAAGATTTGGCACCGCCGACCGTCCGGTGGCATGTAATCCCTCATCTGTGTTGGTTCAATGTCTTTAAACGGGGCGC
>CALSBZ010036436.1:436-10466 GCA_943591055.1 Gobionotothen gibberifrons | reverse complement strand
CCTCTTTGTCTTATTCATGTAAAGAAAGACTTTTGAATAACATTTGTCTCAAAATCTGTTCTCTCAAGGGCGGTAGAGTTGTCCTTTTAATAGATGGAACATGTTAAATGTAGAAATGAATCCATTTTAGAAACGTGGTTTGAAAAAGAAAATCGGTGTCATTTGTCTGTCAATCGATAGTCCTGCTGTTAATGTTTAACCTACTTTGGCTGCTGCTGGTTGTCATTGTGTACGTGACAACACAGAGCACAGCTGCTAGTGTGTGTGTGTGTGTGTGTGTGTGAATGTTTGTTTTAGTGTTGTACTGTTTATTTGACATTGATGCCCTCCTCATGTGGGGCGTGAAAATCAGAAGCCTGTCTTTTAAACTTGACTGCTGTCACACTCGATTACTGACACACACACACACACACACACACACACACACACACACACACACACACACACCTACCTCTTTTTCCAATCTAGTTATGTAAGTGTGTGTGCATATTTCTAATGCAAATGTGTGTGTGTGTGTTTAAGTTTAAGTCTGAGCTCTCGTTGCTGTCAGTAATGAAAAGTCAGCTGTGGAGCGCCCAGTTCCTAAACTAAAGCTCTGCATCTGTGTGTCTCTGCTGCAGCAGCGTAGCAGAAACAACCTTCGACCTCCACGGAGACGTCCACAGTGGAGCTGCTCTGCCCACCAGCAAGGTAAAACACACACACACACACACACACACACACACACACACACACACACACTCACACTCACACTCACACTCACACACACAAGAGGATAACTGTAATTCTTACACAATGCATTTTGACTTGTTTGTACATTTTTTAATTGTGTTGAAATTGTAAAGTAAATTATATGAAAGCTGATTGACTGTGTGTGTGTGTGTGTGTGTGTGTGTGTGTGTAGAGCTCAGGGAAGCTGGAGATGGAGCGAGGGATGGTGAAGCCGATGATCAGAGGAGAGCAGCAGGACAACAGGTCAGACACTCTTCCTCTTCCTCCTCCTCTTCCTCTACTCTTCTCTATCCTCTCCTCCTCTGTATGTAATACCATCTTCCTCCTCACGGTGTCATTCCGTCTCCTCAGGTCTCAGGACTCGTTAGTCGACAGAACAGAGTTGACTCTTCCAGCCGGCATCGAGTTCAGAGACAACTGTGAGTATTTCTCTCTCTGCCTCTCTGTGTTTGTCAAAGAGTCAATAGCTGGAAACGATTGACCTAAAATACTGTTACACTCTAATGTCAGAGCGTTTAGTTGATTTAACCAAGGTAGATGCCACAGATGCAGAGTCTACAAGGTTAGACACAACAACAAACAGACTGGGTTAAGCTAACCACTGAACATAACAGAGAAAATGACATGTCTGGGAACTTCTTTGATCAATATACACTCCTGTCCATTACAACTCTACTCCCTGTCTAGCCTTCCTATATTTGACACATTGTAATCTACGTACCTTTCAAAACAGTAACATCTGTCTCTGTCTTTCCGACTGGATGGAGGGAAGAGTGGGGATGAAGCAGCCATTAGATGAGTGATTTCTGATGTCTTTTCCTTTTTAATATTAGTTTTATTACGGTGCGTTCACACCTGCCTTGTATAGTCCGGTTGAATCGAACCCTGGTGCGTTTAGCCGCTTGGTGCGGTTCGTTTGGGTCGGTGTGAACGCAGTCCTCTGAAGTGAACTAAACAACCGGACTCTGGTCCGCTAAAAATAGGTGGTCTCGGAGCGCTTGCTTGCGAACTCTGGAGCGGTTCATCGCTGGTGTGAACGCAGTCCGCACCAAAACATAGGAAGCGTAGTATTTACATGTCGCAAGAACGCGGATATCTTCAAAATCTTTAGCGAAAGAGTCTTTCAAGACATCCGCGGTTGTTTAGTTAAAGAGTGAAGCAGAATGAAGTGTTGAACAGTGTCGTGTAAAGTAAAAATTACTAAACATAAAAGTCAGAGCCACCTGTCGTCGGTGAAACCTCCTCCTGACTGCAGAACGTCTCATTATATGTGTTATAATGTTTTTTAACGGACGTTGTCTGATTATATAATCATATGCGCGGGCCGCTAGTGTCTGTTGATCTCCAGATTAACAGCAGCATGAGAATAACCTGCCGAAAGAGCCGATGCTCCATGGCGGAGGCTCCGGGAGAAATGGCTGGGATTTGCGTTTTTACCCCCTTAATGTCTGACCAATGGTTGAGCAGCATTTCCGAGCACATGACTTGTGTTTAAAGTTTATAGTCCGTTTGAGTTTTGCCCGTGTGAACGCAAACCGAACCTTCTGAAAAGTGTAACAATGTAACAAACTGTGGTCTTGTGCGCACCTGAGAGCGGACTATTAGGTGTGAATGCGCCCTTAGATGAATTCAATCAGAAAAGCGTTTGTTTTCATAATTAAATGTTCTTTAATTGATTCCAGAAAGCATCAAAATGTCTTAAAATGAGTGTGTAATGTTTCCCACACTCTCTCTGCAGCTCTGAACTCTCTCTGTTTGTTTTTCAAACGCTTCTGTTTATTGACTTTCCACTGTGCCTCCATGTGTCCGAGTGTATATTTGGCATAGTGTGAGATCATGTGTTTTGGGAGTGGTATGATTGTCCATGTGGAGAGAGTCCTATACCCACAATGCACCAGGAGAAACCACATGCTCTTTGGACGCCTCGGGGTTGAAATGTGGACCCTCGCAGTGTGACCCTGGTCTTCAGGTGGTTATAAGCAGAGCTGTCGTGGTGCAGCTGCAACCAGTTTGACTTCAAATCCTTTACAACCCGAGCTGAAGCGAGAGAAACTGAGTCGCAGCGGTTTTATTGGTGACACACCCCGCCACCAGAGAGACTTAAACTAACTGTTGTTCCAGGCAGTGTCAGTCGCTTCTGTCATGATGAATAAAGCCCAATGCAGGCTGCTCCAGATGTGGTTTCATACGCCTCTGCTCCGGAGAAAGGAAAGCGGTTAGGACTTTTCTTTGGATTTGGGACATTTTCTCTCAAACCTCAAACTCAAGAGTTCATATTTTCATTTTGACAATATGACACAAAAGTCTGACGTGATTTCATTCACTGTTTGAATAAAGTTAATAATTGATACAATTATTTAAGCCTTTATAGTTTTTTGAATATAGCTTATCAGTGTTGTTAGATTGCTGATCATTAAAGTTGGATTTAAAAATTAATAATTAATATTTTAATTAGGACAAAATGACTCACAAGCCTGATTTTCTTTTTTACTTCTTTCGCAATTTTAATGACGTTAATCATTGATTTAAATTAAAAAGTCTTAATAAATGTTTTTGAATATAGCTTTTGTTAGATTGCTGATCATTAAAGTTGGATTTTTTTTAAAATCCAGGCTGAAGACTTTTCCTTCTGCCGCTGCTTTTAATTGAACTATTCACATCTCACACGGCTCTGTAACTTGTATTCATGAACCTGTGTTATTCATTCTTTGCTTTTTTAATGTTTCTAATGTTTCTTAATGCTCTTAGTGTCTTTCACTTTGAATTGCCTCGTGTTGAAAGGTGCTGTATAAATAAGCGTGCCTTCTTGCCTTTCCTCCGTGCAGCTGAAGACACCTTCCTGTCGGCCATCATTAACTACACCAACAGCTCCACGGTTCACTTCAAGCTCTCTCCCACCTACGTGCTGTACATGGCGTGCCGCTACGTCCTGTCGCCCGCCTACCGCAACGACATGTCGCCCTCCGAGAGGACGCACAAAGTCATCGCCATCGTGAACAAGATGGTGAGCATGATGGAGGGAGTCATACAGGTCAGTAACACTTCTATTCTCATCTCTTATTGATTGGTTCAAGTCAAGTTCAAGTCAACTTTATTGTCAATCTTTCAGTGTGTGTGTACAGACAGAGAGATCGAAATACCGTTTCCCACAATCACAAATATGTATAAAATATGTATATCCTATATATACACAATCAACATTTACACATATGCACACATTAAGATAAAAACACAACAATCAATATATAAATAAAGTAGGGCTGTCAAACGATTAACATTTTTAATCAGATTAATCACAGCTTAAAAATTAATTAATCAGATTAATCACCATTCGAACTATGTCCAAAATATGCCATTTCTTTATGTATATTGTTGTGGGAATGGAAAGATAAATGAAAGAAGGCGGATATATCCATTTAACATACAGTATGTATGTTTATTATAACATTGTTCTGTGTGTCAAAATGAAAGACAGCCCACACACCTATCGATCATCAAACCGTGGGGTCTTATTTCATTACGTGTTGATTTCTATCAACACGTAATGTTGTATCGATGTATATAGAGATGTACTACAGCAAAAGTATTCTCCGTCGGGACTTCCTGCAACAACACCACGCCGCTATCTTGATTCTGATTGGCCAGAAGACATTATCAAAGATGTTCTATTGAGAAGACGATCACTACGTGACAAAAGTTTTCAAAACCGTTTCTAGTCTTCGGTATTTCCAGACAAGTGGCTACTGAAATCAATCTGACTAACTGCTGTCTGTGCAGTTTACTCCGCGAGAGTTGGCACACTTTAGTTTGCTTACTTTAACATCATTTTTCAAGGTGGGGCTGAGCCATTTCTTGGTATGGCTGTAGCCACTGGTGGGATGTATGGGGCGGGCCATTCTGCGCATGCGGTAAATATTTTAATATTGCCGTTAACGCAATAATTTTGACAGCATTAATATATACAAAATAACAGTCACTTCAATATCTTTGGGAATGTCCATTAATGCAAGATTACTTTGTTGTTGTATTTGAACATAATGTCATTTGAGCATTATCTCAGTGCGTTATTCTCCTCATAATGCTGATATTTATGTATTTCTTACTCTTTTTGTCGAAATGTTTTGGTGCTCAATTTCACCCGTATTCCGTGTTCCTTACAAACTACGACACAGGTAGTTGTAAGATGTGTTTAAGTGTTTGTAAATGTATGTTTTCTGAAGCGTTCTCTCCAGTTTCCTCTCTTGTACCAGTCTATGCTTCTGTCTTATGTTTGTCTACCCGTCATGTGACATAGTGTATGCTAAACAGCTAGCCACGTGCTAATCAATTAAGCTCATGCTAATACAGAGGATGGATGCAAATAATGTGTTAAAAAGAAAGAAATAATAACCAAGTAGTTTAGAAAGAATTATTTAGATCTTTTACCTTTGACTTTTAACGTAGACATACTTATATTTAATATCTCTGAGTTATAATTAGTGATGCATTAATATGCTAGCATCACTAGATAGATAGATAGATAGGGAGGGATGAAACTAGGGCTGCTCAATTAATCGTATTTTAATCGCGATTACGATTATGGCTTGCAACGATTACGAAAACAATGTAATCGAAATAAAATGATAATTTTTCTGTTGAATTAAACTTAAAGTTCAGGGTAATCAACTGTTAAAAACAAACTGTTCACATTTTTTTTCTCCAATAAATGGATGTTTTCAAAGTCAATGAATAATCGCATTTAATAATCGCAATTACAATTATTGTCCGGTGCCTTGCTCAAGGGCACCACGGCAGGGCAGGAGGTGAACTGGGACCTCTCCAAGTAGCAGTCCACACTCTATATTTAGGTCTGGTCTGACTGTGTTAATGTTAATGTTGCAGTTGGTAAAAGCCGAGCTAATTTGACTACTTTATACACATTATTTATATATAGAAATTCATTTTGAATAAAAGGCTTAATTTTGTCCTACAGAGAGTTTAAGTAATTTTAAGCTAAATTCAAAGCGATAGTATGGATGTTTTGAAGTGGACTTGCATAAGGTTGTTACCCATAGTAGTGTGTTACCATGCCAACTAAAAATAAACAAAAAATACAAAAATAATACACTGACTTTGGATCAGTACCCCAAACATCCATAGTTAAAATATTCCCTTAAAGAAATCTCTAAAAACTTCGAACAGAACTTGTCCAGATGTGTTTCTCCGTCAGTTAAACTGATCCAAGATGTCTTCACGTTTTAAACCATGACCATGTGTGTGTGTCAAACTCTCTGTGTATATTTGTGACCCGCTCTATCGAAATCAGTCGGAAGTCGCAACGGCTCATTTAAAAAATAAACGTGGATTTACGTAAAAAAAATAGTTTTCCGGGGTTCGGGTGTTTTGTTTGATTTTAAATAAACAAAGTCTTGGCTTTCAGAATATGAAACTTTCATTTCCAAAATCACACGATAAATACGTTTTTGAAGCGTGTAAAGGGAAGATGACAGCTCTCACTCGCCACTCTGCTGCCCCCCCCCTCCCTCCGCTGAAATTATGAATGTAAGGCGTATAGTAATCATAGATAACACGGGCGTATAGTAATCATAGATAACACGGCAGGGTCCGTTACAGTTTGTTTTAATCTGATTTCGAATAAACAAAGTCTTGGCTTTCAGAATATTAAACTTGTTTCGGCAAATTCAGATGATAAATACAACTTTGAAGCTTCGGCATAATTACAAGCGGAGAACGGAGTAACTAGACGTCACAGCAGGCATAACAACAGCCGGTGTTTCTCGTGAGGGTTTTCCCCGGGAAACAAACACAATACACACAAACTCAAAAATACACACACACACACACACACACACACACACACACACTCATTCACTCACTCGCTCACTCACTCACTCACTCACTCACTCACTCACTCACTCACTCACACACACACACTCACTCACTCACTCACTCACTCACTCACTCACTCACTCACTCACTCACACACACACAAGCGCGCGGTTTGATTGGCTAGAGCTTGTACTGGCATATGATTCGATTGGCTGACGCTTCCGAAGAAGCTTCAAAAGTTGAACATTGCTCAACTTTTGAAGCGAGCAACGCTCCCACAATGCAGTTCGGCGAAGCGTGACGTCACCCCATTCAAAGTGAACGGGCAGAAGCGTTGAAGCTTCAACTCACGCCGCCGTGTGGACGGGCCGTAATCCAAACTAAAATAACTTCCCTCCGTAGTATTTTGATCATTTGCTAATAACCAATCAGATCGATGGATTCCAGAGAGGAGGAGACTTTGAAGGCCTTGCTTAATATTTGGAGTACAACAACAATCCTGATATCATTAGAAAGCTAGGAATCTCCTCTTCTTTCCAACAGTGTATACAACTCAAAATGTGTCTCCGGGTCAAAGCGACTGATTTCGATGGAGCAGGTCACATGTGTGTGTGTTACATGGTTGTTTCCATACTGTAGCTGTTGACGTGTTTTCTCTCTGTCCTGTCAACGTGTCCTCCTCCTCCTCTTCCTCCTCCTCCTCTTCCTCTTCCTTCCATACAGGAGATTCCTGAAGGGGATCAGGTAGGATAGCACACCATGATACGGCTGCTACAGACTCGGCTACCTCCCTCACTCACTCTCTTTCTCTCCTTCTATCTGTCGGTGTGGGCGACATCGATGCACTAAAACCCACTAATTTGACAGAGCATTTTAAAGGTGTTTTAACTCAGCTTGTAGATGCTGGGACTATTTTCTGCCTTTTTAAAGAAACTTGAAATCCATATCTACTTAAAGGTATTTTCTCTACATGCAAGTTCAAAAAGTACATTTCTGCGTTTTCTTCAAATCAAATCAAGTTTTATTTATAAAGCACATTTATGGTCGAGCCAAAGTGCTGTACATATAATAAAAATAGCCTACAGAAGAGACACTTTACAGCAAATACAACAGCACAGATTGTTCAGAATATCAGTATGAGAAAAACGACACCCTCTGTCCTTAGACCCTCTGTCCTTAGACCCTCTGTCCTTAGACCCTCTATCCTTAGACCCTCTGTCCTCAGACCCTCTGTCCTTAGACCCTCTGTCCTTAGACCCTCACAAGGAAAAACTTCCGGACAAAACCCACAGTTTAAAGGGGAACATGGGAGAAACCTTTACTTGGTGGAGTCAAACTAGGCAACTTTAGTCTTCATTTCAGTCATTAACGTTTTGTAGTTGTTATAAAGTTGCAAACAAAATCCTGACGTTCCTTTGAAGACAAAACAGATCATTTGAAACGTTTTATCAACCCTTACGGCCCATCCACACAGCGGTGTGCGTTGGCACTTGCCGGCGGGCGTGTCTGAAACTCGACCAACAACCAATCACATGAATCTCCCGCCCCTGACACACAAGCAGCGGTTTGATTGGCTAGAGCTTGTACTGGCATATGATTCGATTGGCTGACGCTTCTGCCGAGGCGTGCGAGCAACGCAAGCAACGCGTCGCATCGCTTCCCAAAATGCAGTTCGGCAAAAGTGACGTCGCCCCATTCAAAGTGAATGGAGAAGCGTCAGCGCACGCCGCTGTGTGGACGGGCCGTTAGATGCACGAGTGACTGGACCCTACACTCGTGCATAAGTGGGTCAAAAAGGACCCGTATGAGAATAATATGTAAATTTATGCCATTTTTGTTATTTTGGTTGAGAAAAATCACTTGTATAATATTTAGTATTATATTTTGGTTCACACTAGAAATATTTTATATTTAATTTTTCACTATTTATAATTTTATAATTTATTTTTTTACATTTTGAAAAAAATAAGAAATTCCATAGAAAATGCATGCGGGTCATTTTTGACCCACTTCTGGAAGCTTGGGGTAGAAATACAAAAACTACAATTTCTTAAAATATATAACATTTAAATTTAAAATGTGAATGGCATGATATCCAAAACATGTTTTTTGAGGAATAGCTGGAATATGAAATGATAAAAAAATGTAATTACAAAGATACTCTAAGAAAGTGCATCTCAAACTTTTTCATACCAAGCACCACTTAACCAATAAAAAAACACTCGCGGACCACCTACCTCCACAAATATCCAAAAAACACATCGTTTTTCTAGAACAGATTACAAATCGCCTGAAAATGGTACAAACAAGTGGCAACATGTGTGACGAAGGTGTTGCGCTGGGCTATATCATGCAATCGAAAGTGAAATGTACACTCGCTCCATTGCGGAGATATTCCCGCGAGAGTGCGGAAAACTTAAATGTATTAATTTATTTCAAATGTGAAATGTTACCAACCACTTGTGGAAGCTTGGGGTAGAAATACAAAAACTACAATTTCTTAAAACTTACATTTAAAATGTGAATGGCATGATATCCAAAACATGTTTTTTGAGGAATAGCTGGAATATCAAATGATAAAAAAATGTAATTACAAAGATACTTCAAGAAAACCACCTCACCGGGTCCAAAATACCCACTTATGCATCTAAGGGTTACATTTAAAAAATCATGTCGCCCAGCCTCACCAACCTCTCGGCTTCCTTCTCTCTCTCTCTCTCTCTCTGCTTTTTTTGACCAGCCCTTCTTCATTGTTGTTGCTGCTGCTTCATTTTCTCCATTCTAACAGAAATGTAAAAAATAAAGCCGTAACAAAGCGTCCTCCCACAGCTGGAACACTAAGCAACAACCTGACTAATTCCATTCAGCTTCCCTGGACCTGCCTGGCACTAAAACACAAACCAAAAAAACATGACAAAAACTTGAGCCAAACCAAAGCAACCCCCCCCCCCCCTCCCCCCCCCCCCCCCCCCCCCATTTATCAATGTTTTAATTCTGGCATCCATTTTGTGTGTGGGTGAGACTCAGGTCCTCATTTAACATGTCCCATCATCCGTCTGTGTTTTCAGTGTTTTACCATTTCTTTTTTTGGATGGCTCCGTCTCTCATTCTCTGGCTGTTTTTATTTTTTGAATGAAGGGTTATTTGTTTGATTTGTGATTTTCAAGGCGGGGATAGATGTGTCCTTCATTCCTCCCTCTCTGAGTGGCGGGGATGTTAACCAATCAGCTCCTCACACACACACTGAGCTCCTAGACTGTAGACTGACATATGGGGCAACATCAAACGTCTTATATCAAGCGCTCAAATTATTACGTTTTGTTTATTCAATCTAGAAAATCACCTAGTCAAGATTCAGTTCTGCTCCTCAACCTCCATATTAAATATAGAACAAAACTAAATACATAAACAAGTCCAGTTTCATTTTCAAGCTGACTCATTTTCAAGCTGACTTATTTTCAAGCTGACT
>CALSBZ010036428.1:3625-22370 GCA_943591055.1 Gobionotothen gibberifrons | reverse complement strand
TAACCATTACCTAATGCTTACTTAAGCATTACTTAAGCATTGTGTGTGTCCTCATGTAAAGTAATGCATCTAAAACAGTAGGTAACCATTACCTAATGATTACCTCACCATCATCTTACCATTAGTTAAGCAATTTAACATACAAACAAACACTGTTGATGACAATAACGGATCTACAGCCACTGAAGTTTTACATTTTTATTAAAAACCATGAACATAAAAAAAAGAAATGGAAAGTAAAAACAACTTTATAAAAATAAAAATAAGTGCCAACATCTATTTCTTTGGATGTATTGATAGCAGTCCTCCATCTCGCATCCTGTCCTCGACGCTATCCCCCAAATTGTTCTCTCTGATGGCAGCTTTGCATCTTTCAGAAAACCGAAGAAGGGTTTCCCCCTTCTTCAGCGTTCCCCGGATTTCGAGATAGATTCCCGGGTTCACGGCATGCAGTTCCGCAATGCCTGCCGTGTCAGCAATTGTTTTGCGGTTGACTCCCACCGCACTGTACGCTGCCGTCTTGTTCTTGCCCTGGTTAACAGCCTCAAGAACACGCTTGTAGCGGGTTATGGCCTCTTCTGGGGTCAGGACTGAAACAGAAAAGAAGACAATTATTTAACTATTTAACAACAGTACTTTATTGTTGCCTTTCCTAATGATGTCTGTAGTGCAGAAATTAGTTTGGATATGGGTTTATTAGTATTGATAATATTCTTGTACTAGTGTTATATAGTGGTAGTGTAATCCTTACATACAAAATGGTGTAATGAATTGGTGTAGTGTAAAGGTATTACTCGTCGTGTAGCTTTGCTCAAAGTAATGTTTAAATGTTAGTTATTGTGTTTGGGGTGAGTACCTTTATATACAGAAGTGAGGTTTGGGCAATCAGCTCTACTTTTATCCAATCATGTTCAATAGAGATAACTGATAAGACGATACACAATGTCTATTTAACGCTATATCGAGATTGCCCCGTTTCTAATTTATAACGCATCAATATTGCCAAGTTTTTGCCTGGCATCCTCATGTCTCAGCAGCCTTTAAATGGAACAGTTTGGAATAGGGATGCTAGCGATTTTTTGATTATTCGAATATTCGTTACACATAATCAAAAATTATTTTAAAAATTCGATTTTATTTATATATTTTATTATTATTATTAATGTAATAAACCATGTGACAAAGGCCTGCGCTATAATATTTCAATTAACTGGCTATTCTTTATAATATACTCTGATCAATAGGAGACAGAGATGTTAAGTTACAAATCAAGTGTTTTTATTATTATTTAGATCAGGGTTGGGGAACTTTTTTCTCTCAAGGGCCATTTCAAATTGTACAACTTTCTCCATGGGCCGTACAAATTATTGAACTCTTAAAAATAATAAAATCACAGCCCATTCATTTCGCCTTTCTTTCATGCTGTGCAAAGAAAAAGCAACCTCTTAATCCAGATATTTTACCATGACTCGCGCGCGCGTGCACGGTTGTGGCATGACCACCAACACAGAAAGATATGGACACAAGATGTGTGCACAATTGTTTTTAAATGTTGAAGTTAAATGCATCAATCTGGTGCACTTTGAGAGCAAAAGGAAGAGATCTATGGACACATCTCCCAACACCCATATGAAACAGACCTGTAACCAGATTTCTCTTTATGTATATTTTACAAATCACTCCCCTTTTAAACTGTATTCTTGTTATTTAAAAAAACAAAAACGTTTTTGTTACAGTCATTATACCTGTATACCAAAACGAAAACTGTTCGGTTCTCCACGAATTACACAAGTCACCCAAATCAGCGTTAAAAGGTTAGCCTAACGCAAAAAAACAATGCTGTGTTTTGAATATCGGGGCCTTAACACCAGGTACCTGCTACTCAAAAATCCCAGCGTCCATTGAGCAAAAATGGCTGCAGAACCCAGGGTGAGGATGCTCGGAGTACATGGCCCGAATGACACCTCTTTTCCCTTCTCCTACGTATCCTGCACAAGACAAAAGTAAAAAATCGGATCTACAGAAGCCTGTAAATGTAATAATACATTTGATTTCGATCATTTGTATGAAATACAGAACTTCTTTATCTATGTCATTGTATGCCAACCTGAACAATCTTTGAATTGCGTTCTGCAAAACTGACACGACGAAATGAAAAACATGGTGGACATTTCCTCGCGGTAGGACTCGGAATGTTCAAACCAATTCATGTCCACACCTGTAATAAGAAAGTATAAAACAATAAGCCTAAGGTTTAATTTAGCTAGCTTATTTAAATTGAATTTGTAAAATACAATATTTCTTACTCAATATCCACAAAAAGTGTGCCTTTTTCCGGAAAGTCTCCTGGCTTACGGTATTTTTGATTCTCCAACAAACCAGAGAAAGCGTCAAATATGCCATGTCTCCGGCGTCAAGAACTACCTCCAAAAGAATTTTCTGCAGCAATTCATGCGGTAGCTATGGACATGTTTTAAAAGAACCAGGTTAACAACAGAACTGAATTTCAAAAAATATATTTGTGAATATTTATATGCTCCTTCTTAACCAACCAAGATAAGTTGTTACCTTAAGAATCCAGCAAGATGTGTTTCTTGTGTCCACCATATTATTTGGGCGCTCAGCTCTTTTATTGAATCGAACCACTTAAAAACACAAAAACAACCAGAAGATGATGCAGGGCTGGCTAAACGTTACTATAGTTAGGGTTTTGGGCTGATGGACAATGACATCGTGCATCAGCCATGTATGACAGCCATCGCCGTAGGATACCTGACCATCATCACATGAGTTAAAAAGGCGCCCTCCCCTCCCTGCCCCACAAGATCGGGTAGAGTTTCCGTTTCTGAACAGTTAACTGCGGTACTCACATTACTTTAAACAGCCATAAAGTGGGAGGATAAGCTCAGGTCGATGTATAATAGTTAAAACAGCTGACTCCTTTATTGTAACACGTATTAAAGCAGAAAAAAACATTGGTAAATGAAGCGCAGAGTTTAGTTTGAGCCGTGGACCCGGAGCTGATCAAGCACTGCCGCAGAGGACATCGTCAATGTCCAGTTGGGTACACATCGCCCAACCCTAACTTGAATATTTGTTGAAATTAAAGAGTTAATGCATACTAAAATTATTTATTGAGCTGTAAAATACATTGTACAACTGTACTTCAACACCAGACTGCATTTGTTCCCTTTATGATCCCCTTGATGATAACACGCTAAGGCATGTAGGGACACTCCCCCACTAATTAAGTTTAATGTACTTTAAGTGCATGTGCAAATCCGTTTCAGTTTTGTGTTTTCAGTATGAACACAAACCGTCTGACAGCACCTGCTAATGCAGGTTAGCCCTGTTCACTAGCTGTTCCTTCTACACTGAGCAATGGTCAGTCTGTCACATACTTAACTGTAGTCCTACCTCCTTACTTCCCAAGTCAGACACTGTGTAGGTTGCCAACGTACCTCTGTTTGCAGTCTTTCCTTTTTCCTTCTTGGCTTTTTTTGATCTTTTATTTTTGCCGTCTTTGCTGTTCTTCTTTTTGTTCTTCCTCTTCCTCTTCCTCTTCTTCCCTCTGTCAGATGAAGAGGATGAGGAGCGGGAGGAACTGGAGGAACTGGGGGAGGACGAGCAGGTGGAGGATGCAGAGGACTTGCCTGCCCCTATTTGGTCACCAGTAAATGGCGCCTTTACTGGTGCCTCAACTGATGCCATTTTTAGAAGGGCCAAAGCTGAAACAAACAAGAGGATTAGAACATAACTATTGTTACCACTAAGGGTCAGAACATTTACAATAATCTTTAAACCCTAGATTGTGTGTTCAGAGTTTCACGTTGATTCATAGTGTTTTTCACTACATTTGAAATAGTGAAAAATATCGTGACCTGAAATCTTAGGAAACTGAAACAATTTGTTCTTTATGATTTATGGAATATGCACTCTAGTTCAAACGGAGCATGTCATATGCTTGTTCCAAGTTTCACCCCGAACAAACGGCCTCAACATATTTTAGACTAGTCATCTGCAAGCATGTATGGCCTCATGGACTGTGATGAGAAATGTTGTAGGGCTTGATGTATGTGCCGGTTTTTTTTTCTTTCTCTAATGCTATCAGATGGCAATAAATAATGATTTAATCGTTATTGTTTTGCTTACTCTCAGTCAGCCGTTCCTTCAGGAAGTCCCTTTCAGTTTCTACGGTTAGCAGTCTCTCCTTTAAAGCGGTATTGCTTCTTTTTAAGGCATTGTTGGCCAAGTTTACTCTCTTCAGAGATGCCATGGCCGTGGGAGCTGCAGAACTATCTGTAATGACAAAAACGGCAAAAAAACATTATCTTTTCTGTAGTTATTACACAAATAGTATGTATAGGCAGATTGACAGGGGATATATATATATATAACAATCAAAACACAGTAACAATAGATAAGATGTAAATGTAATGCAATTTCACAACACATCCTAACCTTTAATTGACTGCTGTCCTGTGAATGAATCTGAGTCAGACCCATCACTGCAGTACACTACAACTTTAAGAGGGGAGACAGAAAGTTCATAAATTAGAAATAGATATGACCAAATGGTACATATATCGATAGGGAATATTTGCGAGAAAGCAAAGTGGAAGAATCTCCTCAACACAGGAGATAACAAGGGGCTTCACTTTGTGCATGTGACATCTTTAATCCACTATACGTTTACATATTGTTTTTTTTTTTTTACTGGTATCTGCTAAGCAACTACTCCTTTGTAAATGGTACACCATCTGAGACTGAGTGGATCCTTAAAGTATGCTTAACATTTGAAAGCAAACACTTACCCGTTTCCGCTGCCACCGTGTGGGAGCTGCATGGTTCTTCCTCAGGCTGACCAGCCACATCTTTAGCCGCTGTAACATTATGGAGCACAGAAAGAGTTGTTGATGCACAGAGCATTACTATATGGAAGTATGTTGTTTGTTTTTTTCAACTATATTATAACTTCATGGTAACTATTTCAAAATTGGAGATTTGAAAAGCAACTCTTGCATGCATGTTGGAATAAAATGACATTACATGTTCAAGTCTTATTCAGGACCCAAAAAATGGAAATTATGTAACTATCTGAGTTTTTGTGGAAATTCCACACTTAATCACCTTCTGAACACAGAAGCATAATTATCCCTTTGTCCGAAAGAACGGCCAATTTACATTTACAAGAAGTGTTGACCAGGCGGTTGAAACTTTACATACGATTTATCCACAGATGTAGATGTAATGGTTCCAAACCATCATTTCCAAATTCATGAATGTACTGTTTAACTATATTTTCATTACATATCGCCCAATGCTGTGTTAAAATATAATACTGGTCGTTTCTAGCGCCCTAATGTCATTTACTTATTTAACGGCCCCTACACACGGCGGCGTGCGTTGCCGCTTCAACGGTTCTGCCCATTCACTTTGAATGGGCTGACGTCACGATTCGCCGAACTGCATTCTGGGAGCAAAGCGTAGCTTCTCTCGCGGTGCTCGCTGCAAAAGTAGAGCAATGTTATACTTTTGACGCCTTCACGGAGGCTTGTACTGGCTTATGATTCGTCGAGGCGTCAAAAGTATAACATTGCTCTACTTTTGCAGCGAGCCCCGCGAGAGAAGCTACGCTTTGCTCCAAGAATGCAGTCAGGCGAATCGTGACGTCAGCCCATTCAAATGAATGGGCAGAACCGTTGAAGCGGCAACGCACGCCGCCGTGTGTAGGGGCCGTACGAGTTAAGATAAAAGGTTAAACCTTCGTAATTTAGATACTTCAGAGTTAATTAACTTTACAGAACATTTAAATGTCGTTTTGAGCTCCAGGAAGGGGCTTTATAAATGTAATGTATTATTATTATGTAACACGTGGGTCCTTGTGGTTTAGCTAGCAACCTCAAATTCAGATAGCACACAACAAAAAGTGTAATACATGTGTAATTGAGATGATTTCGCGAAGCAGTGTTACTAACAAATAAACATTTAAATTCATACTTACATTCTGCCACAAACCGCTTATTGGGAATCTTCTTGCGCTTGCTTCTCGTTCTGTCCATGTTCAGTGCTAAGCGAACAGAGCATAGACTGTATAAGGTCGGTGTAGGGGTTGGGTTTTATATATACGGTCTAGCCGAGATGCACGTGAGAGGCTCATGGCCAATCGTAGCCCTTGAATGCTATGAAGGGGCGTGTCTTGCATCTTGAACTATCTCACATCTTGAACTACGCTGGGTGCGCAGTAGTCTATGGTTTGGTTTGAGGTTATCATGACACTGCACACCAAAGTACTCAGTCTTATTGACGGAAGACAGACTTTTAAAAAAAAGAAAAAATTAATTGAATGGCTAATGAAAAAGGAATTGCTTCAAGGAAAAATGAAGTGCAAACTCTGCAAAAAGAGGATGAAACTGGAGAAACACTCAAACGTCGACGGACTGCAGTGGTAAGTCTTACATTTTTAGCACGGGTTTTAACGATGACTTCTTCTGTTTAATGATATGTAATGTTATAAAGATAAGTTCTTTATCAGCAAAAAAGGACTAGGAATTTACGAGTTGTCTTTTGTAGGAAGTGCCGACGTAAAAAACACCGAGGGAAAACGACGAAGAAGTCGGTGAGGTCTTTGTCCCTGTTTGAGAGGAGCAAATTATCCTTGTTCAGCTGGATGAAATACATTTACAGGTAATATTAATTCATCAATAATATCAGTTATTTACTCAGAGCACAGCAAATGAATACCTGTAAGTTATTACGTTTATTTTAAGCATGTTGACTGTTGTTTAACATTACCGATATCTAAATGCTAATTTCAGTTGGCGCGTCAATGACGTTATCCATTATAGGTTAGCATTGAGCTAGCGAACTAAGCGCTAGTTATTTATTTGGCAATTCACAACGTAGGCTGCTTGGAGGTGTGGCGGGGCACATTAGCCGCGTTCACACCGAGTACTTTTCCCCGTACTTTTCGCGTTTAGTTCCGTTAGTACCCCTGATGTTGCGTTCACACCAAAAAAATAACTAAGTGCCGGGAACTTTTCACCCCATTTTTAGCGCCTGCTGAGAGCAGGCACTTTCCTGTGGAAAAAAAGTACCCCAGTTCTGATTGGCTGGGCGATTGCAAACCACGCCCCGTAAAACTCTGAAATGTTTTGTAGAGCCGCCATTGCATTAGCATTATTAGCATTAGCCCCGCGCAGAAA
The DNA here is from genome assembly GCA_943591055.1 of Gobionotothen gibberifrons. Classification (NCBI taxonomy): domain Eukaryota; kingdom Metazoa; phylum Chordata; class Actinopteri; order Perciformes; family Nototheniidae; genus Gobionotothen; species Gobionotothen gibberifrons. The sequence goes on along the minus strand of CALSBZ010036428.1, from coordinate 15,165 downwards.
CGCAGAGAGACTAACTTATGACAACACAAAATAAAACATGGGAGCGGTGGAGATGAGGAGGTGTCGGCGTTCTGGCCGTTTACTCGGAAGGCTTCAGGAGAAGCTGCTGGGAGTCCCAGCAGATTCTACTGAAGCCAGTCCCCAACTCCGGGGACTTCCGGCCGGGGATTTTCGGCGGCAGTATACGCCGTGAATTTGTTTGCGGCCTGCCAGTAAACCCAAAGCAGAAGAAGAAGAAGTGACGTCCCCCAGGGACTTATTTCCGGTGTGAACGCTATCTGTATTTAGTGCCCTGGGATATTAAGTGCCGCGGGAACTAAGTGGGAACTAAGTACAGCAAAGTACTCGGTGTGAACGCGGCTATTGGCGGCGCTTTCACACCAAGCCCCCAGGAAGTGCGCCGGTGTCAGTACCATATGTGTTCGGCCCATAGATCTGTATAAACACTAGATGGCTCATGGGAGATTTTCCAGCGTAGCTCACCGGCCGCCATCTTGCGAGAGTCAACAGCTACTCTGGTACGCCCTATGGTAGCTGAAAAATACTTTTAACTCGCTGAAATCTTGACTGATTTACAAACGGTTTGGTTTATTATAAACGTTATTAGCATGGCTATGATGCAGGCAACAATACATGTTGAAAATTGAGCAAGCTATGGTTATTTAAATAGTAAACCATAATGTTAGGAATGAGAGCACTGCCTGTAGCAAGATGGCGGCCATGTGGCAACGTCGGTCTCCATTGGCCAGCAGCCGGGTGAGTCATCTAGTGCAGTGGTTCCCAACCTTTTTTCCCAAGGGTCCCCCCAAATGACTAAAAATACATGCGTACATGCTCTGATATAGGGAAACTCGATAGAATATTTTAATGTTGCTAATTAATTGTATCTGTTTCATTTTGAGTAATAACAAATGTCTAATGTGAATTATATAATGAATACATTAGCCACTGGTGCCGAATGCGTTCGTCTTCATATGTTTTTCTTCATATTTTGTAATTTCATATTGATCTTTAACAGATTTTCCCAGGGACTGCAGCTAAGGCAAATGGACATGCTGCAGGATGGCGTGGCAGGAAGCAGTCGCACACTGTCAAAAATGAGCCAGAAGTTGAGGAAGGTCTGCAAGAGTGCAATCAAGAGGAGAGAAAGGAGGGGAAAGCAGAGACTTGGAGGACCAAATGAATTCGTCATGCTGGACGAAAGCAACTTCTACCACAAAAGGAAGGTGTGTATAAACTACATAGCCATAGCCTTTGGCCTCACTAAAACTGAAACCTTTGTTTTTCAAGGTGAAATAACAACATATCTTTTAAGGTCAGAGATTAACAAATGAATGAGCAAAGTTATGTAATTTTATAATTGTGTCATTCACACCCTTATGACTGGTGTGCTTAGGCTTCCAAGACAGAGTATACATTAGAGCCAGCTCCACAGTGTATACACAGTCAAATAACAGCAAAAAAGAATTTAGAAGCTAAGAAGTATCTCATCCAATCAGATCATTAATAAATAAGGAAATAAATCCTTATTCTTACTTTTTATTACTAACATTTTAAAAGTGCATAATCTATTTATATATCATCTAATTCCAATATCTATCTTACCTTTTCATGTTTCTTGCAGCAAAATAAGCAAACTTTAACTTAAAGTGGACCTATCATGCTATATTTGAATAATATAGTGTAGGACCATACCTATATAAGGCATATTTATGCTTTTTTCCCCCCTTCAAAATACCAAACAGATCATGCATTTGAGCCATTCCTCATTTCGCTCAAATTAACACTGAGCCTGACATTTTGGATTCAGTGAGAACAGCACCAAATCAAATCAAGTTTTATTTATATAGCCCATTTATAAACGATTTTTAGTCGAGCCAAAGCGCTGTACAGATAATAAAAATACCCCACAGTAATGACATTCTACAGTAAATACGACAGCAGAGTTTGTTCAGAATATCAGTATGAGAAGAAAACGACACCCTCTGTCCTTAGACCAGGGGTGCCCAACCTTTTTTGAACCGAGAGCTACTTTTAAAGTTGCCAGTCTGCCGAGATCTACCAGTCCAAATAGAGAGGCGTAGCCATTAGTGACAGCCTACTACCAGGTGAATACACACTTCTACTTGTATAAAACTGGCCTTTGTACGATTAATACTTCATAAAATACTGCAGATCCTTTATCTTACCTCTTTCTAATCTACACACATACAAGTATTTAACTGAAGTTACACAACAGTGTTGTTGATACAGAGTTGGAGTTTATTCACACGTCACATACTAGTGTTTTCAAGAAACATTGAACAGTGCTGCCACATGACACAGGAAAAAAAGACTGAACCCTTTCTTTGCCATTATATAAAAATAGTGTTGCTACAAAAGTATAAATTAGGCTTACTAATAAGACAACTCAGACCTGAAGCTACACAGGAATCTGCTGCCAAAGTGCAATAAAAAAGACAACATTAATAGAATCAAACCCTTTTTGTTGCATTTTAGTATAAAAAGAAATGCCTTTTTAAAATAGGATGCAAGCAACACTAGTTTCTTATCCTCAATTGATAATAGACTATAATCAATTTAAGTTTGCATTCTTACCATTTTGTACAATAATTATAATGAATAAGTTCAAACAAACTTTCACTTACAGCTGATTAATAACGGTATCTAACTTGAGTTTTTATTATATCAAAAACCTGTTGAAATGCTACTGTTATTTTTACTGTCCCCAAAAAGCGCGTCAGCAGCCTCCAGGAAAGCTTCTTTCACAACTTCGCCGTCTTTGAAAGACTTCATGTGTTTCGCAAGAACGTGACTGACACGATAAGATGCTATGCAGGGGTAGACATTAAGGGTAAAAGGTTTCCACCTCCGGGCCGGTGGAATTGTATTATCACTGGCCCCACCATTGTAACCACTGGTCCGGAGCATGATAGGTCCTCTTTAATCAAATTAAACAACCTTTTCTGTTTGTACCACTGTATTTTTATATTTCTCTCTTCTTTTTTGAGAAAGGAAGTGAATATTTTTAAATTGTAAAAAAAACGCAAATAACAAACACATTTAACTTTGTTCATCAATTGAAATTCCTGATGTTTATTTTTATTTAATCGTGTTGTCCTTTTTCACTGCTTTATTACAGTATGGTAGGGGAAGATTCGGTCCTACGTGGAGGAGGAGAAAATGGGTCTTTGGTATGCTGGGCATCAGAGGAACAAGGAGAAGACCTATCCTGAGGCTGGTGAAACAACGATCAAGGCGCCACTTAATTCCTCTGGTCACAAAATACGTTCGCCAAGGGACCACGGTGATAACGGACATGTGGAGGGCATACACCACTGCAATCACAGAAAGTGGCTTTGTCCATTTCTCTGTGAACCACAGCCGGTCATTTGTGAACCCAGACACAGGAGCCCACACCCAAAACATTGAGCGGGCTTGGTCAACATACAAGTCCCAGGTCTGGAGACTGCGAGGAAACCGCACAGTGAAGACTCTGAAGAGTCATCTTGCTTTTATCGAGTGGACACATTGGCTGGCAACTAAACACGAAGATGGTCCCTTAGGCAGATTGCTGCATGACATACGGAACTTTCACAAGTTCTGAAAGCAACCTCGTTTCGTTGTCCTTTGGATTGTTGTTTAAATAAAAATGTAAACAAATGTGCACAGGGTTTGTTTGTTTGTTTGTTTAAACTGCTTAAGTAATGGTAAAGTAAGCATTAGGTAATGGTTACCTACTCTTTGAGTAATGGTTAGGTAATCATTAGGTAATGGGTAACTACTCTTTTTGTTTGCGTTCCTTGAGTTTACCGTACCCAAACGGCCTTAGTAATGGTAAGGTAAATAATGATGACTCAAGCAGTAAAACGTGAGTCGGATCCACCTCCACCAGTTGATCCCGTGTGGGACCCAAGCCCGCCGAAGATGGCAGGTTCAAAAGTGCCCTGCTGCAGTGGACCATTGCTTCAATCAAAGTCTCCTAGGAACTCCCCATTAACTAAGCATTAACTAAGCACATTTTGTGTACCTTAACTAAGCATTAACTAACCATTAACTAACCATTAACTAAGCACATTTTGTGTACTTAACTAAGCATTAACTAAGCACATTTTGTGTACCTTAACTAAGCATTAACTAAGCATTAACTAAGCATTAACTAAGCATTAACTAAGCACATTTTGTGTACTTAACTAAGCATTAACTAAGCACATTTTGTGTACCTTAACTAAGCATTAACTAAGCATTAACTAAGCATTAACTAAGCATTAACTAAGCACATTTTGTGTACCTTAACTAAGCATTAACTAAGCATTAACTAAGCATTAACTAAGCATTAACTAAGCACATTTTGTGTACCTTAACTAAGCATTAACTAAGCATTAACTAAGCATTAACTAAGCATTAACTAAGCACATTTTGTGTACCTTAACTAAGCATTAACTAACCATTAACTAACCATTAACTAAGCACATTTTGTGTACTTAACTAACCATTAACTAAGCACATTTTGTGTACCTTAACTAAGCATTAACTAAGCATTAACTAACCATTAACTAAGCATTAACTAAGCACATTTTGTGTACCTTATTGTAAAGTGTTACCCCGGGAAGTGTTCCGGGGACATGCATAATCCGCCCGGTTCCCACCTCCACTTCGGCCCCATTTGAAGAATCCCTAGGCTCCTCGGGGTTGGTAGGGTCCGGGCCCCCAGTACTGCAAGTTGCAGCCCCAACAGATCCAAATCCCCCCGGGCCAGATCAAACACCAGATCCTGCGCATGAGGATATTTTAATCTTAGCCATCTGCAGGCCACCACCCAGGCCCTTTCCCCATCTACCTGTGGGAGTGATACCAGGGCCCTCCGTAGTTCCACCGAGCCTGGTAGTGCTCATTCAGGATTTGCACTCCCGTCTGCATCCAATTGTTGGCATTACCCTCAAGAGCTCCACTGTAGTCCCCTTTGGTAACGCGGGTCGAAACAAGCCCCTAAGCCGATCCGTGGTCTGGGCGATATCCCTGGGAATGGGCCCATTCCCAACCATAGCCCTCCTTATTAGTCCCCAACAATGGTAGGTCCGCAGCAGCTTGAAGATCACTCTTGTTATTTTCTGGAAGTCCGTCAATTCCTTTTCCGCCATCATTCCGATATTCACCCGTCTAAGACAGGGACGCACACAGAAGGGTTTAAAGGTTGTTAGTGTTAGGTTAGGGGAGTGCGCAGGGCTCCTGAGGAGTCCTGCGTGGTGCACTGGCTCTCGGTAAATAGGTGTTTATAAAAACATTAAAAACCTCCGTAGACAAACCTTATAAAAACCCTTTAAAAGCATTATAAAAGCTACGTGAGGACAAGATCGTTTCAGAAGAGTGGTTAAAAAGTGCAGAACGGGGCGGGATCACAGAACGGCGGCAGAGTATGTTAAAAAGCAGATATCCTACCCAGGATCTGAGGAGGGGGGCGTGTAGGGGTGTGGGTGTGTGTGGGGGGGGTTTTGTGTGGCGAAGTGTCTAAGTGTGAGTGTGCGTGTGTGGAGCTTGTCCCAATGAATCTGTGAAGGACCTTAGATGATAAGGGGATCTAAAATGGTTAATTTAAAAGTGATTCCAGTTATATTAGTAAAATCCATGCATAACAAACATTTAAAAGATTCCATGGGGCAGGTGTTGTTGGCTCTGTTTATTTAAAAGCGTAGTGGGTGAAGGGTTTCTCTCTGCGGGTGGTTTTCTGGCCTCCAGGTAATGAAATAAATAAATATAAACAAATAAAAGCGTCACTCCCCATGTGGCTTTGATTATAATAGGATAAGAACATGCACATATTATATACATTTAAATGATAAGTAATATAAACATAAATATAAACACCATTAAGATTACATTACATGTCATTTGTTAGACGCTTTTATCCGAAGCGACTTACATACTTTCGGTACTGTGGACACCCCACAGGAGCAATTTGGGGTGAAGTGTCTTGCCCAGGGACACAACAACATGCTGACTGCAGTGGGACTCGAACTGGCTATCCCCTTATTCAAAGTCCAGCCCACTATCCACTGAGCCACAGCCTCCCCAGGAGCCTCCCCCAAGATAAATAAGATAGTACTAAAAACATGCGTTAAAACTGTAGCACACAATAAAAAAAGTCCAGATGAGGAGGATCTATAAATAATTAATAAATAAATCTAAGTGCTAAAATACGTGGAGGGCGGATTAAAACAGGCTGACACACCCGCAGAGAAGGGAATTAAAATCACCCATCTGCAGGGGAGAGAGAAACTGGGGGGAGAGGAGATCGTACAGGTTATTAAAACATGTTTGAGTGGTAGAAGGTGGACCCATCAATTGTATTTTTCATTTAGTCCGCCCGGGTCAATGGTGCCCAGGCGATGTATCCACCTCGGCTCTGCCGCTCGCCTCTGACCCGTGCTCCAGCCGCTGCTGCTCTCCAGGCCCATAGACTGTACATTCTGGAGGCCGTGGAGTTTAAAATGGTTATATAAAACACTCGTGCCGTCCCCGTCTCTATATTCTATATTGATGTTGTTTAATTCTGAGGCTGATCTCGTTGCGCGTTTCCCCCACATAGAGTCTCTGGCAGGCCTTGCACCTAATTGCATAAATAGCGTTTGTGTTGGTGTCAAGACCTGCCGTACATTACTCCCCTCTCGAGAGAAGGGATTGAAAATGTGGGGGAGGCGAACGAAACCAACCTCAGAGACTCGAGGCGCCTCCCTAGTTTGATGGTTTTGTCTAGTTTGGTATGGACCAGGAGGTCCTGGAGATTTTTGTTCCGTCGGTAGGCAGAGATCAGCCGGCACGGCCGCAGCGCGTCACAGTCCACCCTGGCCCCCTCAAAATTGGCCTTTAGTTCAGCTAAAAGGTTGGTCAGGCTCCCTGAGTAGGTTGTGATGAGGGGTACCAGGGCAGGGCCGGACGGCCGGGCGGAGATGTCTTTGTATTTGTCTATGAAGGTGCGGCTGACCTCCGCCTTAATGCTTCTAAGGAAGCGCCTCGAATAGCCCCTAGGTCTCAGCGCACTAAAGAGGGTTCTCGTAGCCGCCTCCACATCCTCCGCGAGGGTGCACATCCTGTGGAAGCGGATCAGCTGGGATTTAATCAGACCTCTGTACGTGTGCCCAGGGTGGCAACTGGTTTTATGGAGGAGTGCGTGGCGATCTGTGTCCTTAAAGAAGACCCTGGTGGTGAGTGTCTTACTATGGTCGCTGGAGCTGCGGAAGAAGACCCCAGTGTCAAGAAACTCCACAGTGTGTGTGTTTATCTGATGTTTGAGTTTTATTTTAGGGTGATGTGTGTTGAGGATGTCTGAGAATGTGAGGAAGTCCTGTTCAGTGTGATGCCAGAGGCCGAAGATGTCATCCAGGTACCGGAAGTACAGAAGGGGTTTGAGGGGGAGTTTAGTGAAGGCCGTTTCCTCCCAATGGGCCAGGTAAATGTCTGCGTAGGCTGGCGCATATTTCTGGCCCATCGCACAACCACACAGCTGGAGGTAGTGGTTATTATTGAACATGAAGTCATTACGGGTGAGTGTGAGGTGGAGCAACTGTCGGGTCTGGATGGGTCTGGGTTTTTATTGAAAGAGTGCTGAATGGCGGCGAGGCCAAGTGGGGTTTCGATGTTGGTGTAAAGTGAAACTAAATCTATTGAAAAAATGAGAGTATGGCTGGGTACTGTGAGATTGGTTATGTTGCTAACAAAGTCGTAGGTGTCTCTAAGATAACTGAGATGGAGTTTTGATAGACCATTTTATTAATCCCCTATGTATTCTGTTATGTTGTATGATTCTGAACCACAGTCGCTGATGATGGGGCGGAACCACAGAGGGGACCGTCCACGTCTCCACAGGCTTATGGATCTTGTGGAGCAGGTAGAAGAGGCGGGGCCTGGGCTCCTCCGGACCATCCAGATATTGTTTTTGTTTTATGATTTTGTTTGTGGACAGTGTTGCTGTAATGTCCCTAACTAGTGTTTGTGTTTCTAATTGAAGTGGGTGCGTCAGTGATCTGTAGTATGTGTTGTCATTTAACTGCCTATGTGCTTCCAATATATAATTGTCCCTGTCCTGTATGACTATTTGGCCCCCCTTATCTGCAGGTTTGATGACTATGTGTTGGCTGTTACCTAATGTTTTAATAATTTGTAACTGTTCCTGGCTAATGTTGTGTGTGCTATGTGGAAGGGGGCGCCAGTGTGTGAGTGCTAGTAGATTTTTATTGATTAATTGTGTTATTTCAGGTGTTAATGTTGCCGTGTGTGGTTCCCAGGTGGACGGTCCGGTGAACAGAACAGACTTCCCCAGGAAGTGATCCATGATCTTGATTCGCCTGTGGAAGGCGTGGAGGTCCGCCCTGATCTCCGGTCGGGTGGGGAGTTTGGGTGTTGGGATGAATGATAGACCTTTTTCCAGTAGCTCCAGCTGTGCAGCTGAGAGGGAGAAAACGGCAGAGAGGTTGGTTATGTTTGAGCGGTGGGGAGTTGTAATACAGTTGTGATCCCCGGTCAGTAGTTTAAATGCTGCTTCCAGTACCTGAATAACATCTCGGCCGTCTGCGTGGTCCAGTGCATGTTGTCACGTGGGGTGACCTGGAAGAGTAATGGGTTTATTTCCGGTATGCAGTTGTATTTGGAAGCTATGATGTTGTTGAGTGTGGTGAGTGCAGTCTGCTGGTAGGTGGTCAGACTGTTGGAAAAGTTTATGATGGGGATGTAAATGGTGGCGTTTGGAAAGCAGAGAGTACTCTGTTTCCACATGGCGTGCAGTTGTTTAATAGAAGATGAGTGCAGTGTCTGAGGTTCCATTATTGAGTCCTACTGATATGACTTGTGAGGTGTTGTGACATGGGGGAAGTTTACTGAGAATCGAGGTTATGTGATGGAATTTAGCACCCGGAAAACTGTCTATCTGAAGGTGGGGATCTGTAAAGGGGGGGATGCGGGAGAGATTGGAGTCCCCGACAATAAGGGTCCTCCTCAGCACCTCCAACGACCATACCTGCAGTTTCTTAAAAGTTCTGGGATGTGAATGAGGTTCCGGGCATGTGGGGGAGCCAGGTGCCGCTGCAGAGACCCCTGTGGAGTGGGAGGTGGATGCCTCAGATGTTGGGCTTGAAGTCAAGCTGACTTTTAGTGGGCCTTCAATCATCACTGATGTTGTATTTACATCCACCTCATGGCTCAGTGTGCTTTCCAGGGGCTCCACAGCAAACAGCTCTGGCTCCCTCTGCTGATTGTTGTGTGGATCTGGAGGTGGGAAGGAAGAGATAGTGTTACTGCAGGGGAGAGCAACATTGCTGTATATCTGTATGGAGAGGGAGGTGAAGGGATGGAAATGAGATGGGAAAGGGAGGTAGGTGTCTGTATTAAGGGGGTGTCTGTCTGTGGGGAGGGTGGCACGGAGGGAGGGGAGGAAGGAGAAACGGAGGGGCAAGTCAAGGAGCCAGTCCCATCAGCCCCAAGGCGGTTGAGCACGGTCCGAGGGAGCGGATGGACCTCAACCTGCACTCGGCTTCTGAGAGTGCGCTGAGGCAGGGGCTGAGGAAGGGTTGACCAGTTTAAAGATGTGAATTAGGTGAGATTGTGCCAGTGTTGTTCTGGTAGCAAACAGCTGTTAGCCACTTAGCTTATTCCCACAGTATACAATTTAACGTAACGTTTTTCTAAGTGATCAAAACACCTTTATTTCTCAAATGAGTCTGATATAAGAGCTGTATTAGATGAATAAATAAACACAATTATTCCTGAGGTTGAGTGATCAATATTTTGGTATGGATTTAAAAGGATTGTGTCAGCGTTTATCTCGAAAATGGTCTTGGCAGCCATTTTGCGTTAACCTGAAAATAACTTAGCATTTTAAAAGTATTTAAAGACCGATTTCTCCTCAAATTAGTCAATGGTTAAGGTCTCTGCTATGTTCATGGTTAAATGAAACGAAATCCGACATTGATTGGCCAGTTTAAAGATGTAAATTAGGTGAAATTGTGCCAGTATTATCCTGGTAGCATTCCGCTGTTAGCAACCTAGCTATTCTCAACGTGTATAATTTACCCTAACATTTTTATAAGTGATAAGAACACCTTTATTTCACAAATGAGTCTGATCTAGGAGCTGTATTAGATGAATAAATAAACAATCATTCCTGAGGTTGAGTGATCAATGTTTCGGTATGGATTTGAAAATAATGCGTCAGCGTTTATTTCCATATTAGCTATAGCAGCCATCGAGCTAATGTAATAACGGGACATATTTAAAGTATTTAAAAACAAATTGTACTTCAAATGAGTCCTGGGCTAAGGTCTAAACTATGTCCATGATTAAAGTTTGTTATCCTTGTGTTGTTTTAAATATTTGAAATTGTACAATGTCTCAATCTTCACACCAACACATAAATATGGTGGCCTATATATCAGCTCCCTCTGTCAATGTATTGTGGAGATATGAGCCTGTCCAGTTGTAACCGTCTCCATTACGTATTATATAGCTTCACTATTGGCGAAGCATTATCATTTGTTCCACGGTAAAGCATTGCACAGGAAGCATTTGATTTATAAAAGACGACAAGAGCTTGTGTGGCGTTCAAACCCGTTTATTGAATGGTTGACGTCGGTATGAGAAACACATTAATCCTTAATGTCGGGGGCTGGATTGGCACGCCAACCTATGGGGATGAAAAAAAGCGTGATTAGCGATTCTAGTAATTTATAAGCTGTTTAGACTAAGCAATATACATTTGTGTTATATATTTGTCATATCATCCCTGTAGTAGTTATCATAACTCACTTCTACCTGTTCTGCCGTCATAGGTCCCAGGGTCCGTCACAGTAAAGAGTCCCCAGGGAAACATCGAACCCTGTTTTATCGTTCCGGGTGGAATTATTGAGCAGGATGGAGGCAGGGGTGGTTTTATATTGTGTACATTGATGTTGTTTGTAATATTTTTCCTTTCATAAATGAATTAGGTATAATTGAATTCTCTGCAGGAAACCGATCGACTGTCCACTAAAAGTAAGGAATGAGTCCTTACCCCAAGTGAAGTATCTCGGGGTCTTGATGGGCTTCGAGCAGGACCACGGCAACAGGCCTAGTCACGGTTCATGATCCAGACCAATCCTGTAATACTGCAAACCTGGAAGAGGAGGGACACAAACTCCGGGGAGAGATGCCCGGGGGTTGAGTTAGTGATATGCATTAATGAATGTATACATAGAGGGGAAGTCTAAGCCTATGGGAGCATAAACTAGGGGCTGGTCCAAGGTCAGCCCAAGATAAAGCTGCAAAGGGGACATAGACCAGCGTTAATACAAGTTGAACACTGTGTACTAACAGAGGATTCCACATCAAACCAGCGCAAAAACTGCCTTCGCCACCTCAAACGACCGCCAAAACAACGGTGTTCACCACCTCAAACAAAATCGCCTTCACCACCGCAAACAACTGCCTTCACCACCTCAAACGACAACCAAAACTACCACATATCTACCACGTTCAATGCTTCAAACAGTGCGTTCAAATCAATTAAACATCAA
>CALSBZ010036409.1:1068-11402 GCA_943591055.1 Gobionotothen gibberifrons | reverse complement strand
CCCAAATAAACATAATTGAGTCAATCAGTCAATGTTTGTAGTCTTTGTCCAGCCACTGCGCCGTCAGACCTAGCATGCTAACGGGGCTAACATCACTGGTCCATATGTCCGTGGTGAAACTTATGTCCCGTATATCGTTATCGATCAGAGTATGAAGGAGTGTGCATTGCATTTGTTAATACAAATAGCAAGCGAACTATCTAACTCTGAAACGTTGAAATAGTCCCATACTACCGACGACATGTTTGTTTACTGTCCTGGCTTCACGGCTGCACACCATTTACGTCACAGCCAGGCATGAGTTAGGGAGCGCTGGATTTGTGAAAAACTCCCCTCTTCCTAAACCACTAATACCACAGTACTGGCAAACGGGAGGAGCCGAGTGAAAAACAAGCGCCCCTCATCCCAATCCACCTACACCGCATTATTTTTTTTATTTTTTTTACCCCAAAAATATATTGTATATTATCGGGGCTATTAATACTGTTATCGGGTTTATCGAGATGACGTCATAATTCCTAATATCGGACCTATAATTATCGTGCACCACTAATTTATATAGCACACTTTAAAGACAAACGTCATCTCAAGGTGCTTCACAAAGCTATAAGGAAAAATAAGTAAAAATATATCTAAAGGAGCATATTGGATAAAATATGGCAATATAAAATCCTAAAATCGTTTTAAATGTTGCCAGTTTTGAATGATGTTTGTTTTAGTGACTGGCTAATGTGCCATTTTATTTGTGTTTCACAGCTGTATTTTTCTGCCTGTCATGTCTGTGTTGTATCTGTTGTAACTTCGTACATGCTGCCCTTCTTGGCCAGGTCACTCTTGGAAAAGAGATTTTAATCTCAATGAGTCTTTTACCTGGTTAAATAAAGGATATATATCATAACATCTTGCCTATAAGTCTCTCATTCCATGTTGCAAATGTGCTAAATGGATATACATTATTTATTTATTTTGTACAGACCTGCGCTGTCTTTCATGTTGATGAACTAATTTAGCTGAAACTGACATACAACCTAAACCTTGTTACTGTCACAGTCTGCTCCATCATTCACCAGTAGTTTTCCATTCACCTGTCTCACCTGTTAACCACACCCACGTTTTAGCTCACTCTCTTTCTCTTCTGCACCCATTAGCTTCACTGCCAGTATTTAAACCCTCACCAGACACACACCCGTTGCCAGATCGTACTTTGCCTCATGCCAGTCTTTCACGCATTTATTATCAGATTGCCTACCCGGTTCCGACCCTGCCTGTCCCCGACCTGCCTGCTCTGCCTGATCCCTGACCCTGCCTGTACCTACGCTGACCGCCTCGCCTGCTCCCTGACCCTCTGCCCGGCCCTGACTCACCTTCTGCCCGCTGTCCTCTGGTTCGTTTGCCGGTACATCATCCGGTATTCCTTCTGCTCTGCTCTGGTATTATTACCAATAAAGAACCAATACTCCGTGGTTTCTTGAGTGCTGCATTTGGGGCCTTCATAAGATTGTGACAGTTACCTCATACATTCACTCTAGAAAATAAAAAGCTAGAAAAGGAAGTCCTTTTTTGCATTAGGCTGAAAACGTTTTTGTAGTGCATGTGCAGTCAGCGTGCTTATAGTATGTCAGTCGTCAGAGTCGCACATTTCAGGCGGTCCAATGCCAAAAATGAAATAACATTGCCTCACATGTTGGGCTCTATGGGAGTACACAGTCAACTTAATATTTGAAAAATGTGTGCATGTTTTGATACCTCTGGAAATCCTAATCAAGATCTTTCTTCCATTGTGACTTGCTTCCTTTTTTTTTGGCCAAGAAAACACATATCTACTATTTAATATTTAACTATTCTAGAAGTAGTAATGGCAACATTGACAACACTAAAATAAGGGGTATTTGAATGTATTGAAACAAAAGCCCAATTGAGATATAGCGGGTTTTTTTTCATGTATTTTGACAATGTTCAAATACAGATAGACACGCAAAATAAGTTAGAAAGTAAAATCACAGATACAGTCAGCTCACTCAACACACCCCCAGACCTCAGTTGTTGTAAAAGAAAACAAGGTCAAAGATCTGGATCATAAATCAATGTGATCAGCATATAGCACAATTATTTCGAATGCACACACAAAGTCATATCATATATTTAATTGACCTAATAAGTGATGTTAATGGCAAAACTGCCAACATGACAATACAATCCAATTCAATTGACTTGAGTTGTAAAACAGAACTGCTAAACTCATGGATCTTTTTTTTACCATTTGCATTGATTAGAAAAGTAATAACAGTTTTTATTTAAATGTAAATGTGATTATAAACGTGCAGGAAGACATATGAAGTGACAGTCTTGTGTATTTCATCATCCCTTTCTCAGCTGTGACTTGCCCTCTATGTCCCCCTCTGCTGTCCACATATCAAGTCGTACATACATCAAATAGTGTATACAGACACACAGACACCCTGGGGTGACAGGCTGGCATTAGTTTCTGTCTGTTCTCCATAGTTGTCTGTTTTACTCCTACTCACATGTACATATGCTAAGTGGGTGTCTGAGTGTCTCGAGGACTGGTGAGACTAATGACCGTGACGCACACCTGCCTGCCTGCCAGTTCATTCGCGATGAAAAAATACACGAAGAGATATCAACATTTGCTTAGTTGGTTCTTAACCATTTGTTATACGTTCTTAGCATGTGTGCAGTGCTAACACCAACTGTTCTTGCACGTTATTTCCATCACAGCCACCTTATAAGCCTCGAGCATGCTGAGATGGTAACAGACGAGACGGGAGAGAGGGGGTTAAGATTTAGCTTGGCGAAGGACTGGACAAGCTGATGAAGCGGGACACTTTGTATCTCCGGGGAGGGATCATGGCTCAGCCTGCATCAAGTTCTGCTTCCTCTTGTTTCTCAAGTTAGTGCCTTCGGTTGCTTTTGGAGGCCAAGCTTTAAATATCTCACACTGTGTGCCGTATGAGAAAAAACGATGATATAAGCACAACTTTGGAATGCAGCTTGCATTTGATGGACGGTAATGTGAGCAGTGCCTTAACTATTAGATGTGATTACTGAACTGGACTTGATTGGACTGGAGTAAGAGGCTATAGTTAGATAGAGCATGTTTGACCATGGAAATGGAAATTTGACATATTATCCAAGGTTTGTTATTGGATCTTCAGAGGTTTTTGACCATATTGCACTTCATCCAACTTCATCAGTGGATGGAATTCGTACAAACTCCAACCTGACAATATTGTTTTCGGATATTTTGCTATAGCAATGTTTTTGGTAGCTTTGTTTGTCTGATAGCAGGTTTATTGAAAAACTACTGGGCTGAGTTTCAATACACTTTGTAGAAAGGTGAAGCATAGACCAATGAAGAATCCATAAATATTAGATACACTAAATGTATTTTACTTACGTGAAGTCTAGAAAACAGGAAAAATGTATTCCCAAATGGGAAATTAGGCAAGGCAAGGCAAGGCAAGGCAATTTATTTGTATAGCACAATTCATACAGTGATGCAATTCAAAGTGCTTTACAGGATCAAACAGAGAAAACACAATACATTGAGAAGAAATACAAAACACACAAAATAATTAAAAGAAAGAAAACCATGTTTAACAGTTCGAAAATTAGAACATTTAAATTTTAAAAGCCATATTAAAAATAAATACATTTGAATTTCTCCCTCAAGTGGCAACAACAATTTGAAAATAATCTAGAGATCTGATGTTTCAACTGCTTTAAGCAACAAAATACAATACACATTTTTGTAAGGTCCATGTTGGTTCCACACCACAACAAATCCCAAATAGCAATCTTGGATGATAGTAAAACAAATTTGCTCAAATTGTCCTCTATGTATAATGAATCTGACACAACATTTTATATGACATGCCTTTGTGTCTACATTTGCAGTTGGTTAAGTCACACTGTCCCGAAATTGACACCAGATGGACACACGATAAAGGAAATATTCAAATTCGGCTCTGATCGTAACAACATCGGGCCATTCGTGAGGGCATCGTAAGCCATCGTATGACTGCCGGTGGAGTTTCTCAGGCTCCGGGAGCAACTTCGTGAGGGGTGGCAAAGTCTTTGGCATGCCAAAACATTGCCGAAGGAACTTGCAAAGGTTTATTTTCGGGTTGAATTTGTGTGTCCATTTTGCCCTTCGTAAGGCCATCGTGAGGGCATCTTGTCAAATCGTGTCATCTTCGTCTTTACTTCGTGTGATAATCGGGCATTTTTCGCCTCACGAAGACAGTACGAAGGAAACAAGAAGCTCCCCGACTACGTGAAGCCCTCGCAATGCCGTCGTGTAGCCATCGTATTATAGTACAATTTGTGTTCTGTGAAACTGAAAAGGATATTACATTGTTTTTCTTACTTTTCGTTGCAGTTGTATGTCTTCAATATAATTTAGGTTAACTTCCTGTTTTATTTAGATGCTTTTATTTTGAAGGCGAGTTTACGCTGTTGACAGGAAGTTGTTGTTGCTATGGAAACAACATGACGGAGTGTGTGGTTCGGGTGCCATCGTGTGGCCTTCTGTAGGCATCGTACTTGCTTCGGCTGTTGCTTGGCTGTTGACCAAGTTCGGGGCCATGTTCGTGCGAAATTCACAATTCCATATTCGTGTGTACATCTGGTGTCAATTTCGGGACAGTGTGACGCGGGCTTAAACAATACAACATTTCCATTATTGTTAAGCCTGGTAGATGTAATCAGACACCACCAGTGCGAGCAAATTGATTTGTATGTTTCTTAAAACGAATTGTCTCCTTTTCACACTGCTATCACATAACTGGCTGTGATCTGCCAGCTCCGGGTACCGGCTGGTGTGGATTTGAAATTAGGCCACAGCTGTCCCAGAGAACCTTATCGTGCTGCCATATTCGTGTTTCCCGCAGAACGGGGTAACCTTTCTGTCCCTCGGGGGCCAAGACAGAAAGGCTGGGACCATCTGACACCAGATCACACGTGGGGAATTTGTGGAATGGCGCTGTCCCTCCGCAGTGATCACCACACCAGGGTGGTGTCATCTCTGAATTTTGTTTATTTGTTGGCACCCTGTCGTGAAGAACTTCCCTTCAACTGCATGTTAATCTTGTCAGTAAATTACCAGACGTTGTAATTGTTGTCTTCAAACCGCCATGTACCACTGAAGTTCACTAGTACACTCCTCATCATCCTATCATTTCTTCTGCTGATACTCACTTCTGTCTGCTTTGCTATTTGGATCGCCAAGTCCCAAATACACAAACATAAACACGTAGCCCAGCATGGGTTTGGTGCCATGAGGCGCCGGTGGCACTAAAAAGGCACCAGTGTTGAAAAACCTCCTGGCCGTCCTGGGAAGCCATCTTCTGTTTCACACCGGGCAGAATTTATGAGCTCAGCACTCAGCATCTCTGCTCTCCTGCTGAGAGGTAAAGACTTGTAGGACATGTAGAAGGTGAGAGACAGTGGAGAGAGTGAAGAGGATAAAGATGTAGATGATCAGGAAGTGATTGAGTGAGTGACAAGAGAGGGATAAGCAAGAACATGTAAGTGAGAGTTTGAGAGGCAAATATGTAATCCAAGATAAGCCGTATAAGAGTTAATCTTGTTTCCAAACTGATTGAAATGTGTTTCATAAACAGTAGTGCTAGTCGTTCAGATTTGGTCAGTTCAATAGTATTATACTATTGATGTGAGCCACTCAATGTTTCTCCGTTGTCAGGTCAAGTGTAATAAATGTCAAATACATACACTGACATAAATGGCCAACATTGATACTGTATATGGCACCTCAGTTCATGAGCTGCTAACGCTAACTAGCTCTCCCGCCGATGTCAACACCGATTTATTGTTCACAACGTAGCATTAGTGAAAAAATGCGTGTCCTGTTGACGCTTCAATGGTAAGTGTAATGTTATCCAAAAACATTTCCTTTCGTCTCCAGTTCTTTTTTGTACTTTGTTATAATTATTCATTTGAGTGAGAGAAAAAAAGGAAAAAAGAGAATATATATATATATATATTATTGTTGTATGTTTTTGTTTCTGACATGTTCAATAAATTGACTTAAAAAAAACCCCATTCTTCTCGAGCCCTGATGAGAATACCTTTGGTACTGTAGATACAATATGAGTTCTGATGCGTTTCCTCAAATGAACAAAGTATTGGTTCTTTTGACCTCCTTGAATCTACACTAAATATGGCAATTGCCACAACTTGAGATAAAATGATTTTCACTGTGATGTTTGACAGTTATATAGTCTGCTAAACAGTTACAAGTATACTAGATTAATGGATACAAATGTCAGTAAACTCTCTACTACTATTCAGACCTCAACCACTCACGCACCATTAAATGGAAACACTGTGCAAATGATCCGGACTTTTTTCCTACGTATTTGAAAGGCTTGAAGTCCTTTCCATGTTGTGCCCAAGTCCGTCAGACAGCCGCCACATAATGCCTTCAAAGAAGATGGATTCACACAAAGAGGAGGGTCAAAGTGACAGTAACAAATGACCTCCACCATCCATCACCTTGTTATTTACTTGGTGGTGAGATCAATATTTTGTAGGAGAGCCTTGTGGAAAGTTGGATGTCTTCACGGAGCGTCGAGCCACATTGACCGCTCATGGAAAAAGTGTCTCTCGAGCAAATGGCAGAAGCTCAGCCAGGGCAACTGACTAATATATTCTGTGTCGAAAGATAGATGAGGGACCTAGAAAAAGGGCTTCACAAGCACAACATGAGCTTTTGAGTGTTATCAGTCGAATCAAAAACAACCTGACTCCTGGGAGCATTGCGTCAACGAGAAACCCACTCCTGCAGTTCAAGTGTCGCAGGGTCGGTCTTATGCTAATTAAAATCCCAAATGTCAGCCATGGGGTCACTCCAGTTCACACCCCGCCATCTCTGCCGTTATTCATTCATCCTGCCACTTCAACTTTTAGCCTGACGCAACAACACATCGAGGAAAACCCAAGACTATCGAGCTACAGACCAGAAAGCCAGAAATGCGCAGTTTGGAGATGAGGTGGGAGGCAGGCGAACAGTAATGAGGAGTTCAGAGGGCAGAAATAACAAAGACAATGATCATGGCCATAAATTGCACTGCAGACACATCAAGCTGTCTGCGCACTCCTTAGGTCGAGTGTCAGCTGGTTTGGGAATGAAAACACTTAACCCCAGCGTAGCTTAAAAAGTCATAAATCACAAACTCTCCTCCCTGACATGAGTTACTGCCTCTCGTTAGGACTGGTCATCCTTGTCTCTCACTTTCCACCTCTCTCCTTCCTTCCCTGCCCCTTGTCCCATTTGTGTAACCAGTAGATGTATCCATTGCCTGTATCTATGAACAAGATACCCAACCTACCAACAATGTGCCACAAGTGTGCAGAGAGAGGAAGTGTAAACAGTGGCGGTGTCATACACACTTTATTTTTACAATTCGGACACACGGCGCTCTCATGCGATACGGGTGGTTAATCTCTGGATGTACATTTATAATCCATTCAAGCTCCTGTAAGGCAGGTTCAATATTCAGAGCCCCCCCCTGCTGGGCGATGGCACTCTGCCCAGGAGACCCCCTACCACCTGTACCGCCAGTGGATAGTGGTTCTTAACCTTCTCAACACCCCAGAATTCAGGAGCAACTTCATCTCAAATGGCTCTATTTCCAAGACTGATTTATCCGAGGCTAAACATAACCCTCAACACAGCAGTTATATCGTCTGCTCCTTTTCCAGCTAAGCTCGGGGATGAAATACAGGGGGCTTGAATCAACATGGACTTTAACAGTAGTGTGATGAATGAAGGATTTATACAGCTTCATAGATTTTTTTTTATTTGACACGGTAATTTGGGGATATGAAATAAATGTGCTGCCAAGGCGGTGTAATCGAACCGTGGGAGTCACTGTGAGCACGGGGGAAGATTTATCGCCCGTACAGCATATTAACCAGATACAATGTTACTTGAGAGACATTAAAGCCCCTGCTGTAGGTGCTTAGGACTGAACACAGGCTGCATGTGAGATAGCGAGGCCGAGGAATGTTGGCGGATAAGTGACAGAGAGAGGGGAAAATGTAGGTAAAGAGAGAAAGTGGAACCAAAAGAAAACCCCAGCGACCATATCTAATGATCTCTCACACATGCAGCTTCTCTTATCTCTGCAGCAGCTGAAAAGCCGTCTACTCTCCTCTCCAGCGGCTGATAAAACAAGTGTGGAAGGGAGAGGATTTCTCAAAGAGATTCCTTCTGTTTTTCTATCCCTCCCCGACATCCGATCGGAACCACAGCGGCCGCCTCCTGAGACGAATCGGCCATGTTTATTCGGCGCCGAAAAAGGTTATCTGCAATTTATGAAGGTGCTAAGCAGAGATCTGTCATTGTGAAGGAGGAAGGGGAGATGAGATGAGAGGGAGGGAGTTACGATGCAGAGATGTGATGAAAAGGACAGGATGTATTGGAGGATGGGGAGGTGGAGAAAATGCAGCGGAGTGAATTGATGGAGTTTTACCACACACTTTGAAAAGTTATGGGATTTTAATTGTACATCTAAGTCTGAACACTGGATAGCAACAGCCCAAAGCACAATAAGCTCCTTTTCTCTCCTCGTAGTTTGACAAAAAAAAGCAGTTTCTGGTCTGATATATGCTTTATAATATTCTCGCATATACAGTATAACAACACCCATTGTTATCACATGACCAGACCAGGGAGAGTAGTGTCAGACACAGTCCTCTAGCTTGCTGGTGACTTGGGGAAGCATTTTGCCCATTGGCAACTGTGGAAAACTATTTTCATTATAAAAAATAAGCAATATTTCAAACACAGTATGAAAACGGAAAAAACACTTTTCTAAACGGCAACTGGTGAAGCTATACAACTGAAAAGCTCCTCAGAAAGAATACAGTTTAGGTACGTGTATCTATGTGCATGTGTACATATGTGTGGGTATGTACACACATGTATGTGTATATGTGGGTATACATATGTGAGTATTGAGTACTGTTACTATTTTTTTGTTACTGTTACTTTATTCCCATATCTATTACATTTCTTTTAATATTATCTTCTACATTACTTTTACCTATACATGTATCTATTTATTTAGTTAGTTATTTAATTTACTAGCTAGGACCGGGAGGTGGGGAAAGGGGGAAAAAAATTTATAAAAATATTGACTGTATAAATGTAAACTCATTGTGCCTGACTCAATAAAAAAAATAAAAAAATAAAGAATACAGTTTGATTTCCCGTCGTCCAGGTGATGTTTTAAAGAGGCCCAATTATGCTTCTTTGGGGTTTGCCTTCCCTGTAGTGTGTTATTTAGGTTTGTGTGCATGTAAATGTACATCTGGTCTGTAAAAGTTCACACTGCTTGAAACGCCTCCATTGGACTTCTTTGGTTTCTTCTGGAACAAAATCAAGAGAGTTGGAAAAAAATGGTATCATTATCAGTGCCAGGGAATATCTTAACTTAAAAAATGTCAAACCCATTGTTTCAATATATGCTTTTTTGTCAGTGGACGGTGATGATATAACTGCCAGATTTTCCACTGTATATTATTCTTTATATTTAAAGTTGGCCCGAATGCTTTAAGGATCACATTTGAAAAACAAATCAGATGTTCTGGCTGCTTGCTTCCTCCTTTTATATGTAGGATAAAAGAGCTCTACCTGCTTGTCTTGGCAGAAGTGAGACTGAACTTTTGGCCGGAGGGTAAAAACTTGAACCTCTGAAAGTGAAAGGTCGGACACTGTCAGAGATGAGAGGGAGAGCAGGTCGTATGAAAAGAAAACAAAACGAGGGGGCACCAAAGACAAAGCAGAGGAGGTTTGTGGACAGAGGGAGTTCTGTGTAATAGTTTGATTGAATTAATCACATGAGTGAGATATCGGCTGAGGCCAGAGGCGTCTGTCAGGGCTGCAGCGCTGAGGCCACGATCTGCTTTTTATGGCCCGTGATCCCAGGACTGTGCCGCTCAGAGCCATGAAAGAATATAAGCTTCAATTGAGTTATTGGACTGTGGAGCGAGAGAGGTGCAGAGAGGCCTTTAACTTAATTAAACACTAATACGAAGCAGTCAGTGCCTTTCTTTTCTGGGGGGCTTTCATGTGTGTGTGTGTGTGTGTGTGTGTGTGTGTGTGTGTGTGTGTGTGTGTGTGTGTGTGTGTGTGTGTGTGTGTGTGTGTGTATATGACCGGAAAGTTTGTGAGTGTGGACCCCCCCTGAAGTCTCCAATACTGACTGAAGTCAGAGGTGTTATTAGATGAGGATAGAAAGATGTGTGTGTGTGTGTGTGTGTGTGTGTGTGTGTGTGTGTGTGTG
>CALSBZ010036402.1:9539-19547 GCA_943591055.1 Gobionotothen gibberifrons | reverse complement strand
GTGTGTGTGTGTGTGTGTGTGTGTGTGTGTGTGTGTGTGTGTGGTGGCGGCGGCCCACAGGCGGCGTTTATCCAGCAGCCAGAACATCCATCTGTGCCGGCCCCCAGGTCAAGATCTACTGTGGCTCAAGGCCCCTCACCAGAGCCATCACCACCAAGGACCAGCAGACCAGCAACAGCTGCCTCCACCTCCATCTGCAGCTGCCACCAGGTCAAGATACACCTCAGCACAAAGGCTCCACCACAGCCATCAACCCAGCCAGCAAGGAGGTCTCGTGGAGGTCTCGTAGAGCACTTGTACCCCCCACCTACACAGCACCATGCGCCATCACCCCCACCTACACAGCAGCCAGACCCACTGTCTTGGAAGACAGACAAAGACCTTGACACTGTCTTGACATTTATAATGAATAGTTGGTTGAAAGTTCTGATGTTCAATATTGTAAATAGTGAGATTTTCCAGTTTCTTATATTTATATAAATAGTTGGTTGAAAAAACATATTTATAATAAATTGTTGGTTGAAAAAAAAAGTTTGAATGCTCAATTTGTATGTGTACACATCACATGAACCTTGGTATGTAATATGAAGTCATTATTCAGTCCTAATGTATCTCAGTCCCTGCTGTGGTGAGAGTAGAGTGATAAACACCTATTTTCCTCAAAATTCGAATTGAATTTTTTTCATTTTAGACATGAATAACACATTTATATACAGTGTAATTCAAATATTTCACTGCTTCTGTGATCCTAAGACTTTGATAACCAAATCTAAAACACCAAAACAATTCGATCACATGAGTACATTTGTGTTTTCACAAGAGTTTTGAAGATTTTCCGAAAATCGGATGTCAAATTTTAAGCTTTTGAGCTACTTATCTCATCAAACAGTGCTCTAAGGTGAGTAATTTGCATATATAGCAATACCAGAGATTGTCCTGAACATTTTGATATGTAACACATGGGTGCCATGTTAGAAGAAATACATTTAAAAGGTGATTTAAGAAAACATCTAAAAATCGAGAAAATACCCTTAGACTCCAGAGGGTTAAACTGCAACATTCAGAGGATGTGTTGAGGATGTTATTGACGCATGAGATGACAAAGTGTTTTATAAAATGTTCCTTTAATGTGATATGTTAACAAAGGTGGAACGTTTTGCCTGCAACATTCTAAGGATGTGTTTTGGACGTTGTCGGTGTTAGTAATTTTAATCAATGTTTTATAGCATAATTTATTTAAAACATGCCAGTTAAAACATCAGTTAAAATGCTGACTTATACTGAAAAAAAAACAAGTTTAGTATTGAAGAAACATGTCACCAAATGACACCAGGTTGAGACCTGTCACAGTGACAGGCTCAACTGCAACTGTTAAAGAGAGGATACACATAAGATCAGATGCTACGACACATCCAGATTTTAGACAGGAAACATGGAATCACATAGAGAAACTGTTGGAACAATGGCAAACGAGAGAATTGATACCAGCAGATGATCAACCTGGACCAACAAAAGCCCATAGAAGAGCAGTACTCGACTATGAGCATGAGCAATGCATGAAACAGCTAAATGTATGGAGGGAAGCTGAACAAAGGTTTATAAGAGTTACAGGTCTGATACTCAATCTGGAATATGCCAGCCTATTGGCAGACAGCATAAATATGGTCCAAGTAGCAGACCTGCCAGTGAGGGAAGACATAGCAGAAAAAACAAAAGACGCTCCAGTTATCCAAACTCCGAAGCTGTATCTAAACCTGGCCGGGGTCCCTCCTCCCTTTCCAAATGTTGAAGAAGTCTTGCAGTTGAATGGAGATTCCACGGACAAAAGTGACAGAGGATTGGATGGAGTAAAAGTGCCAACCAGTAAATCAAAACACCTGATGGAAGAAAGCTTACGATTAGAAGAAATCACAGAAGAAAGACCACGACAAAGAGAAACACAAGAGACAGAAATGGTAGCATTACAACTAAGACTCTTGAAGATACAAATAGCTGAGAAAGATACCGAAGCTAATAAAAGCAAGAAAGCGGCAAGGCAAATGGCAGCTGCATCAAAGATGGCCAAAGAACCAGAGAATGCAGTCCAGAAACTTCCAACAGTTCAAACTCGAGTAATGCCAGAGATTCAGATGCAGAACCGACAAAAAGGAGGACGAGGTTTCCGGTTTAAGGGATGTTACCATTGCAACCAAATGGGACATTGGTCCAGAGAGTGTCCGCAGAACATTGCACCAAACAATGGCCCTCCATGCAGTTACCAACAAAGAGGAGGTTTCCATGACTACGGCAGAGGCAGGGGTTCCCAGGGATGTCAAAGAGGAACAGGATTTCCAAACATGGACCAAATACCCCAGACAGCCTGCCATCTTCTACAACAACGAGGAAGCTCAGAGGGCCAGATCACCAGGTGATGCATCTTCAGCCCAGAAAGGTATCTTGAAATCCAGCTACATCAAGCCACATCTGAACCACAGGAGGGAGAGGTTGAATGTTATTTAAAAGATTGAGAGTAGCATATTGCATTTAAATATAAAACATGCATAGATTAGTATAGATTAAAACATAATAGAACATTTTAGCAGACTATTTTTGTAATTATGAGAAGGATAGAGATTACGAGTGATGTTGTTCCCCCACACAGAAAACTATTGTCTCCACACAGCTAGTGAGGTCAAGACGATGGATTTTCACCCAAAATATGAAGACGGAAGATCCTTACCAAGTCCTCCTGTTTACACCGACTGCAGTACAAGGGACGGTGATACACCTGACGAGAAGCTGTTGAGACCTGAAAACAGAAACTCGATTCTGCTGTGGTGAAGTCTGGCTACAAAGGGAGGCGTTCCGTTAGGGTCGCTTGTCTCAAACCAGTGAAGAAGTCAACAAGAACCCAGCAGAACTAGAGAGTGACTGTTAGAGGGAGAACAGTGACGGAGCGACAGAGACTGGCACAACCAACCAGCCAGTACATAGATAGACCCCGTCAGAAGACCGGGGCTATAATGTAGTGCGTAAGGCAATATCTCATTTTTAGTGAGGGGCACAAGCCCTTCATGTTCTCGACATGTCACCTTTTGTGAAAATAGTTCGTATTTTCCCTCTAGTTTAGAGAAATATTTTATCATATGTTGGTTCAGCAGTGTCAGACAAGCCTCTAATCCTAGAATTATTGAGATGCATTAGCGAAACCAGGGGTATTGTTTTTCGCAGAAACAATGATGCATAATACCATGACTGAAGCCGTTATTGAAACAAGTAAACTATTTTTGTACTAATGGCAGGCTTTTAGCGAATATGTTTTTATACCATACATCGTATGATATTTTTGCACGCCTTAAGGGTACACGGAGAAGTTATGTTTATTTAATCCAACGTTATGGGTTTATATGTCCTGTTCATAATAGACTAATCATTGCAATATTGATTGAGCATGTTATGCTCAAAGGAGGGAGTGTCATGATTATACAGATATGTTTTCAGTGACGTAGTAGTTAATAAATAATAACAAGTGTTTAACAACAACACGTATGCCGAGGTTTGGGCCTTCTCCAAGGAGGGAGTGATCCAGCTTTGGGTATCAGATAAATTGAAGTGTATGAATATGTCAGGACTCTGAGTAATATTATCCAAGTCTTGTCTACACAGGTTCAGAGAACTGCAGAGACACCAGACGAGACACCAAAAGACACTCCGTTTCGGCCAGGTGATTGGGTGAGGGTGAAAGTTCACAAAAGACAGTGAGATTGAACCCAGGTGGTCGGAACCGTGAGAAGTTGTAACGAACTTCACATGCGCTCCGGTTTAAAGGTAAAGATAAAAGGAGCAAATTGACACCACCTCACACATTGTCACCCTTCACTGGCACCTTCCAGAAATTATTGGAAGTTAGGACTGATTTGGCAGAGCTGGAACAAAACAATAAATAGAAATAAGAATAAGATAGAAACAGCTCGATAGATGAATTGTCTTTAGATTTGTATAGATAGTACACTAAAGTGAAAAACTATTTTTTGTTTTACACCTGAAAAATAGTCCAATTTTAGAATAAGTTATTTTTTTACTCATAATTTGAATTTTGTAACTGACAACCATGGAGAAAATAGAGATTAAGTCGAGAACAAAGCCAAAGCAATTGTGGGGTCCACTAGGGATAAGAGTCAGAATAGCATTGTTGATTATCTTCATTACAGTTGGAACCTTTCTGGTTGGAAGGGGAGTACACTATCATGTAAGACATGGATCCATTAGTTCACTAAGAGAGAATGCCCACATCACTAACAAAACTCCAGCTGTGTTTCAGAGACTTTCACTTATCCCCAGAGCCAAAAGATCCCCTGAGCAACGAGAGAAGGAGTTGGAAACGCTAGTTCCTTGAAGGTTGCCAGGTGAGGAGGTTATAATCAAGAGGATTTACCCCCTCTATATGCAGTTATTGTATCAAATGATGAGATGGGTTTAAGTGATCGGGATATGTAAGTGATGGGGATTTACAGATTAGGGGAATCACCAAATACACGGGATCCATGTTTTAGTCTGTACCCGAAAAACCCCCTGATAAGTTATGAACAACCGATCGGTGACCTATCTGAGCAAAATTATTGAAAATGATTACAGTAGAAACAAGCTACCAACCCACAAGTACAGCTTTGTACGCACAAACTCTATGAATAAGATTCCCCAGCAGATTTTGGCGACATTGCACAGATATGTCCAGACACAAAAGTTACATAAGTTCTAAATAACAGTGAGATTTAAAATGATGGAGAAAAAAGTGAGGACGTTCTTTTATAGTGTGTGAAATATGAGGTGCTCGAAGCATGTAGGTATTTCAGTTTATAGAAGAAAATGGATTCCTAAAAGACTATTTGGGGTAAACATGTTACAGTGGGTGAAAGCAGTGTTTTGGGATATGGTAAAATTATTAGTAGACATTGATTGTGTTTAGAGGGCGTTTAACATCCAAGACAGATAGTATGATTAAGAGAATAGAGTGGAAGGGATTGGATTTATTTTGCCTCAGTGTGTTAGAATTATCAATAGGTGATGCGTCCCGAGATCTCTCTCTCTCTCTCCCTTTCTCTGCCTGAAAGACTGCTACGACCCCAACTCCAGCAGACAAATGACCTCACCACAAGAGACTCCTCCTCCTCCATCCAGCAGTCAGAGAACTCGAGCTGAATCATCTTCACCTGAGGCATCCAAGACCAAGACAGCATGCTGAAAGAGGTATAATCTCATCGGTCCCTCAAGACAGGACATAAAGTTGCAAGCTGAGCTACGAGACTTTGCACAAGACATGAGAGCAGAATACGCCCTCCATGCAAGCAGTTGTGCCACAGAAGAGAGTTGCAGCGGAAGGATTCAAGAACCAGGAGGAGAAGAAGGGGGCCAGCAGAACGTGAGGGGGTCGTGGCTTGATGACCAGAGGGGGAGAAAAGGAAAACGGGAGTGAGTTTTACACATAAACACATTTATAAAAGAGGAAACTATTAAAGTAAAATGAGAGAATAATCCTAAAACACACTGAGGGTGGAACATGTTCAATCTTTTCATAATATAAACAAATTATTATTTTAGAGATTCTTATTCATGTGTGAGTTTGGGGAAGATTTAGTTTGTTACAATATAGATCTACAGTTTAAAGGGATAGTTTTAGTAACCACTCTATGAAAGCAGACACATCTGTATGTGTATGGAAAATGTTAAAGGTAGAACTCCAACCAAGCCAGAGATGGTATTCCAACCAAGAGTATTGTTTTCACCATTGTAGCATAGTTATTACCAGAGGAGAACGTTTAGGGGAGAAGTAACATTTGTTTGTCGTTCAAGATGTAGAGTTTTGAAAAGAAACCGGGCAAAGAGGGATTGCACATTTTTAAAGTAATATAATTGGGAGTAATACATTCTAATGGTGCATATTTTTGAGAACCAATATCCATCAGGGAGAAGAGGTCGCTCAACACACCCTGCAGATGTTCTAAATCTTACTTGCAGCTTCACAGGGAGCGCACGGCACCAGATTATGAGTTTTAAAAAGACAAGTGCCACCACCTCTTAAAGGTCATCCATTAAACCAGATGACCTGACATTTAGAGATGTTATTTAAAGTAGAAACATATCTGCCATAAGAAAAATTCCTAAATTAAACTACAAACCAAGCCAAATGACTTCTGTTTTTTAAGATCCTTGATAAAGGAGGGAGTAATTATCACATGCTCGGGCACCCAAAGTTGCACACACTGTTAAAGGGATTTAGCATAGTTCTTTAAGTAGATCAGAACTGAAGAGTAATTAGTATAATGAGTTAGTGATTAGTATGATGAGTTAGTGATATTACACTGGTGTTCACACCATTTCAGGGACTTTATCACTGCATTAGCACAGACCACCAAAGGTACTGAAGTAGGAACCACAAATTATGAAATTCTGCAACTGTTGTAACTGACCAAAATCTTCTCCCAGAAATGACTGTCTGGAATGCCAGAGTAGATGTTTGGTGATATCGAGGAACCAAAACCTAGTATTTAGTCTTGTCACTGTTGCATTCCATGTCCTAACGTACCAATTGATTACGACGGCCTCTTCTAGAGGACATATTACTTTCATACCTTAAAAGGTATGATAGAAAGGAGGGTACATTTCTCAAGAAGTCACAGTTACAAATGCTAGCAGAATAAGACAACCTACCCCCAGAAACAGAGATGGATGTAGATGATGAGATTGTCCAAATCATGTGAAAAGCGAACAAGCCAAAATGCTAAGATAGAGTGAATCCATTTCAAATTACTTAAAACTATTCCAAGATAGTTAATTTGTATTCTTTATTCTTGTATACTATTCTTAGATAGTACATTTTGTGTTTTTTATTACTTTGCACTATTCATAAATACTCTGTTTCTGTGACACTTTGTAAAAACAAGTGCCTTAACACTGAGCGTGGTATGTGAACAGTTTCTGTGAAAGGAGGGAGAAAGAAATGTTCCAATACTAAGCCATGCTGCTATTTTTAAGAATGATATTGAATGTTAACACTAGAAGTTATGCACAAGGGAAAACTTCTATGTTCCAGCACCATCAAAGTAGTTTTGTATGTTTATAAAGTTGAGGTTATTGAACCATTCCATTTTGACTGTATGTTTTTTATATATGTACTATGTAAAGTTCAGATGAAGAACTCATTGATTTCAGTATTTTGTACACACTTTTAAGGTGTGTAAGGAGGGACTGTTAGTAATTTTAATCAATGTTTTATGGCATAATTTAGTTAAAACATGCCAGTTAAAACATCAGTTAAAATGCTGACTTATACTGAAAAAAAAACAAGTTTTTTCGCACAATCTCTGAGGTCAAGCTTTTATTGTGAAAATACTTCCGGTTTGACTCCAGTCTGTGTTTATTTTGAAAAGCTCTCCGGAAGTAATGTCCGAAATACTAACAGTAACTTGACTTCAGAGACGTAACGTAACGTATCGAGCCGTTAAATTGACCAAATGAAAAGACATGAAGGAGAATATGTAGAGAAGAGGTGTGTTTAGTCATGTGTTGAATGTACAATGCAAAGATCCTCTGTTTAGTGTGATGTCGGACATTGAAGAAACAAGCGGAAGTCACCAGCAACAACGCCAGCTGAAAACGGGGGGGGAGTCTACCTGAGTTATAAAAGGACGGAAGAAGTTCCGTTCTGCCTCTCTTTCACCTACTCTGCGGAGGAACAAGCAGCTGTGTTCCTCTCTCTGAACGATCCTGTTTGTAAAAGTAAAGTAAAGTACCACCATTTGAAACTTTAGCCGAGACTCATTGTTCTCATTATTTAACCAGTTCTCTCCTGGACGCGAGAAAAACGAATAAGCTAATACGGGGTAACACATTAAAGATGTTCTTTATAGAACTTTCCCTCAATGTTACATGATAACAAATGAAGAACATTTGGAAAGCAACATTTGGATAATGTTTTCAGGAGATTCTTTTTTTTTTTATAAAATGTTCCAGTGATGCGAAATATTAACAGGGTCATGGTCAACGTCAGATTTATTTGTAGTGCGCTTTAAAAAACAAACTTTTACAAACACATCCTTAGAATGTTGCAGGCAAAACGTTCCACCTTTGTTAACATATCACATTAAAGGAACTTTCTGTCATCTCAGGCATCATGACATCCTGAAAATATTTTCAGAATGTTGCTTGGAGAATGTTCTTCATTTGTTATCATGTAACATTGAGGGAACGTTTTATAAAGAACATCTTTAATGTGTTACCCAACAACGTCCAAAACACATCCTTAGAATGTTGCAGTTAAAACGTTATGTCTTAGTTAACCTTAAACCTTATAGGAACATTATTTGAAAAAATAAACATCCTAAAAAGGTTCTTTGAACAACAGATTAAAACGTTTCTTTAAAACCTTATTAGAACTTGTTGCATTTGTTTTAAAAGGATGTTTAAATCTGATGTCACCACATTTTCCTTTTTAGAAAAAAACAAGCACGTAATTCATGATATTGGATGTTTGCGTAGGCAAGTCTGAGTTCCCAGCTAGACATTGTTGGTTCTAAAAACATTTTCAGAATGTTACCATTCATTGTTCTAGGAATGGTTTCATCGAGAAGTTTTATTTTGGTTCCTAGAATGTACTTCTGAAAGGTAGGATAACGTTCTCTAAAAACATTCTTAACATTTTTGGTGATAACTTTCTTAAGATGTATGAGCGCATTGAGACAATGAATAGGACGTATACAAACAAATGTATGCATGCCAATATTCACTCACATGCACTTATAATCACACTAAGGTATGTAGGCCCACAGTATTCATAATATCATTTGTGTAAAATATCCGAAAATAATCACACTTTTCTCTGACTATAAAGGTTGTGTCTCTTATGTAGGTTCTAACTGTTGGATAAGCTATCTGGTCGTGTGGGTTGTGAGGGCTGCGTATACAGTAAACAGTGTCCGCTGTTTATGCATATTGGATAAAAATCGTTATTGCACCCTTTAGATTTGAGACCGACAGACATATAGAGGAACGGACCGACTGTCACTGCCCGTCCCTGAAACCCCTGTTAGTGTTTGTATGTGTTTGTTTCTACTGTGTGTCTCTCTCTCTCCCCGCCCCCTGCCTGCTGGTCTGCTCGACACGGCTGGGAGCAATCTCCAATCAACCACACCTGCAACCTGCTCATCAGCCACACTATGAAAGCCTGCAGCCTGCACTCATTCCCTGCCGGATTGTTGCCGTGAACGGATTGTTGCCTTGAACGGATTGTTGCCGTGAACGGATTGTTGCCGTGAACGTTTTGTTGCATGCCGCTCTAGCTTTTTACCAGCATATTTGACAGCTTTGCCTGCTTTTGCCTCACACTCATTTTGATGTCTCTCCCAGGAGGAATCCAATGCCTTCCACACTCCCAAGACCAGCCAGGCCTCTCTACCCACCCTGGAACAACTGTTTCCCACTGCCGCCATAACCAACCTCCACTCCCAGCTCCCCTTTTCTAATAAACAAATGTTACGCTCACCAGCTGATTCCGAGTCATCCTTTTACATGTGTTAATAGTCAAATTCCAATAGTTAAGTAAACTATCATAATCATCCTAATGACCACAGTGGTCAGTCCACTTACCCAGGAATTTTGAGTTGAACAATTACAGGAATAGTATGTCTTTATGTTCTAATAATGTAAACATATTTTAGTAAATTGTTACCACAGAACATTTGCATCATTTTTTTAACATAAACCATGTTATCCCTCTCTAAAATAATAACATTCTGGCAACATAAAAAATCTAACTTGCAGCTGGAAATGTTTTAAGAACAGTAGGGCATAATGTTCTAACAATGTTATCAAAAACATTTTAAGAATGTTTTTAGAGAACGTTATCCTACCTTTAAGAACAACATTCTGGGAACCAAAATAAAAGCTTCTGCTGAAAACGTTTTAAGAATAGTAGGGCATCATGTTCTAACAATGTTATCAAAAACATTTGAAGAAGGTTATCACCAAACATTT
>CALSBZ010036379.1:0-14034 GCA_943591055.1 Gobionotothen gibberifrons | reverse complement strand
GGCTCTGGGTGGAGGCTCTGGGTGGAGGCTCTGGGTGGAGGCTCTGGGTGGAGGCTCTGTGTGGATGGTCTGGGGGGAGGCTCTGGGTGGAGGGTCTGGGTGGAGGGTCTAGGTGGAGGGTCTGGGTGGAGGCTCTGGGTGGAGGGTCTGGGTGGAGGGTCTGGGTGGAGGCTCTGGGTGGAGGCTCTGGGTGGGGGCTCTGGGTGGAGGCTCTGGGTGGAGGGTCTGGGTGGGGGGTCTGGGTGGAGGGTCTGGGTGGAGGCTCTGGGTGGAGGCTCTGGGTGGAGGGTCTGGGTGGGGGCTCTGGGTGGGGGCTCTGTCCTCCCGGCTGGGCGTCACGGTGATTAGGGTTCAGCTCTGCCTCAGAGATGACCAACAGCTGAGGATGACCTCGTCCTCAGCTGTTATGGAAAGGTCACAGATTTGATTCCCAGACAGCGAGTCTCCGTCTGGAGTCGTGCTTCCTGAGGAGGAGCTGACCCCTCCCCGCTGACCCCTCCCCGATGTTTCATCGTGAGCACGGTTGAGGAACAGTCGCTGAGGAAACTACAAAATATAGATATCATATTTTATTACTACCCGCCCTTAACTTATGTCTTGTGTTGAAACCCCTTCCCTCACATCATTAGGTCAGTTCATACCGCTCTCTGTTGTGTATTTTAATCTAATACTTCCTCTTTGTTTGTGGTTTGAATTTTTTATAGCGTACTTTTTGAGTAGGTTCTTACTCTATTATTATTTTTTGAAGATTTTAACTTCTTATAGTCGTGCAAATATCCCTATTTTATTCATTCGTTGTTTTAGTTTATATACATATGTTTATTTAATTAAATATTTTATTGGACAATTTATTTTATCGACGTTTATGCAAATATTTACCTTAAATATATATTTTTTTTAATTTAATATAATTTATTTTATCTTTAATTTAATTAAATTTTTTATTGCACATTCTTACTTCAAATAAATATTTTTTTCTCTTTTTAATTTTAATTTGTATTCAACGTTTTACCTTAACTTGTCATCATCATCGAAACATCTTTAACTTGAACTTCTTATACTGTGAATATTTTTTACATTTATATTTTTCATTTTATTTCCAAACAGAGAATCTATGAAGCCCTTTGAAACTCTGATTTTGAGTTAAAGATTATTACTTTATTAATATTTTATGAAGATGTTAACTTCTTACAGTCATGGAATTATCATTATTTTATTTATATTTGTGTTGCACATTATTATTATTATTATTCTTTTATATAAATATTTTAATATAATTGAATCTTTTTGTTTGAGAATTTATTTTATCTTCTTACGTTTATAAAAATATTTTTATTCATTCGTATTTCTACTATTTTTATTTTGTATTTTTTTAATGAACATTTTAATATAATTTATTTTCTTTTTATTTATTTATTTTTAATATAAATTCTTACTTCAAATAAATATATTTTTCTCTATTTTATTTTATTTTGTATTCAACCTTTTACTTTAACTTCTCATCATTATTTGTATTTCACATTCTAACTTTTACTTCTTACAGTGTACTTATGTAAATATTTTGGACATTTATATTTTTCATTTTATTTCCATCTCAACAGAGAATCTATGAAGCCCTTTGAAACTCAGAGTTTGAGTTAAAGTGTATTATAATCACCAGTAACCCTGTAAGAAGCCCATCAGATGATCCGACCCCCTTTAACATCCACAGCTCTCCTAACGAGGCCATTGAGTCTAAATAAAGCATCCCTTAATAAGCGAAGCCCCCCTGCTGTGAGCTGCACAGAAGCAGACATGTTGTTATAGGTGTCTGTCTCACTGCCTGACTCTGATCTGTTCTGCCCGTGGAGGAGAAGGAGAAGAAGAGCGGACATGTTGTTATAGGTGTCTGTCTCACTGCCTGACTCTGATATGTTCTGCCCGTGCAGGAGAAAGATAAGGACGGGAAGGAGAAGGAGAAGAAGGCGATCAACGGCCATCTCTTCTCCCCGCTGACCCCAGGTCAGGGCCAGTGCTTCCAGTGCAGCAAAGCCTTCAACAGCAAGGAGGCCTTCCTCTGCTCACGTGAGTCTATCTGTTGTTTGTTGTTGTTTATTCCAGCTCACTGTCATTGTTTGTGACGCATCGGGACTCCTGTTGCTCTAAGTCAAAGTCAAAGTCAACTTTATTGTCAATATCTCAGTTTGTGTGTACAGACAGAGAGATCGAAATACCGTTTCCCACAATCCCGAATACAAAAACAAATATGTATACAAATATATATACAAATATGTACATACCTTATATCAAGAACAATCCAAATAGTTGGGATAAAGTGCAGCGAGGCGGTCGTTATTGAAAACCAAACACCCGACATATTGGGCTTATTACACGGCCACATACTAAACACACTAACGACTCCACTCCCAATATTAATTTAATTGACTTAAAAATGATCGTTTTGCTTCCGCTAAGAAAAATATTACGGCAACAACAACTGAATGTAAATGAAATGGCAGCACTGATCAAGGTGTTTAACCCTAACCACTCCTTAAACACTTTCTGTCTGTTAACCTCTTTTATTCTCTCTCTCTTGATCCTGCTTAGCAACGGTCATTATGTTGCTAAGCAGCAGTGTGTTATCATCGACTAGTGATAACCTCAGAAATATCCAAATGGACCAATCAGAATCAAGCTTTCAACTGAGCTGTGTTTTGAAAGGCTTACTCTAATGCTCATTTATTTTTAAATTGAAGACATGTAAAGGTGGAAAACACAGAATTGGAAATACTGTGAGGTCTGCTGGTGGCTTTTTAATTGTGCAACACGTCTGTGCAAAACTCACCTTTCTTCAAACCAACTTCACGTATATTTATAAAGATTGGTGCAGTTATTTTAGTTATTATAAACCTTTTTGTTTTAATTGTCGTGCTGATCATAATAGCAGTACAGGTTAACCAACTCTCTTGCTGATGTAAATCCAGTTTAAAGGATGAAACATTCATAGTTTGATATCTGTGATGCTGTGTTTCAGTATGTTGTAACGTTTCAAATGAAAGGGCTCTTGTCTGAGCTTCAGGGTCATTTAGAAGTAGTGAAACTCTTGAATGCAACACAGACAACAGCTGAACAGCTTGTGCATTGTGTTCCCCTGAAGCAGCAGCTCTAAAGAGGATGTTCTTCATTGCTCAAGCCTTTTACTGGAAACCTAGAAAAAAGGAAAGGTCCTTAAAAGGAGAAGCCGCTCTGAGATGGATCGCAGGCACAATGTGACTCAGAAACAGCCTCTTCTGTTTGGTGACGGTGTTTTGGGGATGTGTGCAGATGTGTGGCTGGTGTCCATTCAACAGCAAACACTGATCCTTTGTGTGAGATTAGCTGCAGCGAGTTAGACGTCCACAATAAGCTGCAAAATACCCAATAAAACCGTTAAAGAGCAGAAACGTGCCGCAGGAATTTCAGCTGGTTTTACTGTGCGCGTCATGATTAGAGCCAATCAACGTGTTTCGTGCAGCAACAGAAGTCAAATGTCTCTCTGACGGTGCGGCTGCTGCTTTCTTGTTTTACTTCCAGATAATTGATTTCTCAGGCCGCGCGTCAGGGATGATGTAACCCTCACAGCGGACATGTTGTTTCACAGGAAACATGACGAGGTCTGTCAGTGGTTTGCAACAAGCTTCTGTTGATCAATCGCACTTTACCTGGAGAGCTACTTTCAAATAAGGAATTGGTACAGTTCAACTTAAAGGGGACCTATCATGCAAAATGCACTTTTTTATGAGGTGTGTCGGGGAACTCACGCAGCATCAGAAAATAAAACCCTCTCTCTTTTCCTCCGTACCCAAATCTCTAAAAACGGGGCTACAACGGAGCTGATCCAGATTTGCGTCCGATATGACGTAATATCTGAAATGTGGACCCACGGCCCTATCAGAAACGTTGCTATCAGAAACAATGCCCGACTGTTTTGGACGTAATATGGTCTGTACATTAGCATCGCTAACACTCAGAGCTAACCTGTACTGGAGAGCATGTGTGTGAAGAAGCAGGAAGTAAAAAGGAACTCACCTTGTGGTATAACCGGCAAGAGAGAAAGCCTTTGAGCTCCATACTGTTTCAGAAGTAATCCTTGATAATCCATGATATGGCGTTTCATCACGGCAGTATTTAGTTTAGACAGTAGCTGCCGGGTCCCATATAAGCTCCGCCCCCTCCTTTTTATTTTTTAAGCTTTATACCCAGAATCAGCACTTTTGAAACAGGAAGTGAAATGGAGGGATATGAGGCATGGCTAGAATGGGTGATCTGTTTGGTATTTTAAGCAAAACACTTCATAGACATGTTTTTATATATATGTGTATATATCTGAGACCTATGCTATTGCCTACAAATAGCATGATAGGTGACCTTTAAATATGCTAAAATAAGTAAACAAAATTATGTAAAACATTTTTTAAACCTTAATAAAAGGCCATAAAACAATATAATAACTACAAATAAACAAATTCACAACTTTAATACAATAAGTCATTTATAAAATTACTAAAAAACAGGATTACATTTTAAAATTGTTAATACAATAAAATAAGTAAATTCCAATAAGTAAATATAATGTGTTATTTTGTACTTCTGTAGATTCACAGTGTTCTCGGGTCCTGTGTGTTGTCTTATTCTCTCTCTCTCTCTCTCTCTCTCTCTCTCTCTCTCTCTCTCTCTCTCCCCCTCCAGCTGGTGGGACAAGGGAGCGTCCGTGGTCGGCCATCTTGTCTCCGGAGGACCACTCCTCCTACTCCTCCTCTCTCGGGCTGTCGTCACGGAGACACACCAGCATCATAGGTTTCCATGGCAACAATCTGTCCAAGAGTCTGTCCATTAGCAACATCGCCGGGTGAGCTTCACTCAGATTACCACGCTTCAATTCCCTTTTGATATTTGATTTGAAGGAGAAAGAACTAAACAACTAAACATAATTAAATATATATATATATATAAATACTAATACTAATACAAACTCCAATACAAGTAAAACTTTGCATTCAAAACCTTAAAGTATTCAAATTAAAAGTACACATAATGCTGAAAAAACCCAGTTTCGCGGTGGTTTTACTTTTATATATTGATGGGTATTTTCATATTTTTGCCTAGCCCTACAAAACGTGCTGCACGGTTATAACGTGAACAGATGTATCATATCTTTGGTGGTCTCTTAGTCAGAAGGACTCGCTTGTGTTTCTAACGTCTGCCATCGTTTATGTTTTATTTCATATTTCTATTTCCCCCTACAGTCCGGTGTTTGACGACATTCCCATCCGAGGCCTGCGGTATCTCTCCCAGTCCACGGACTCTCTGAACAGAAGCAACCAGGTCACTGAGTCCATGGAGTCGCTCACTGACGAAGGTACACACACACACACACACACACACGCATACACGCACACACACACACATACACGTGCACACACGTGCACGCATACACGTG
This sequence comes from Gobionotothen gibberifrons, assembly GCA_943591055.1. Classification (NCBI taxonomy): domain Eukaryota; kingdom Metazoa; phylum Chordata; class Actinopteri; order Perciformes; family Nototheniidae; genus Gobionotothen; species Gobionotothen gibberifrons. The sequence continues at coordinate 8,576 of CALSBZ010036379.1, read as the reverse complement.
CACACACACAGGAACACACACATGCACACACGCACGCACACACACATGCACACACACGCACACACGTGCACACACACGCACACACACACATGCACACACACATGCGCACATACACGTGCACACACACACACACAGGAACACACACATGCACGCACACCCACACACAACACACACACATATACACACGCACAAACGCACGCACACATGCACGCACACACTCACACGCACACACACACGCACGCACAAACATGCACGCACACACACACACGCACAAACGCACGCACATGCACGCACACACACGCACAAATGCACGCACACACACACACACACACACGCACACACACACTGATATATCTTTATCCAACACAGTTTTAACAAAATGTGTTAATAATGATATCCACTGTCCCTGTAATGTTTGAAATTGCACGTCAGTGTATCGCATATCTTCACATATATAATCTATTGTTATTAAGTAACAATTATTTATTATTTACTGACTGGATCCTGTCTAAAGATATTTGTATATGCAGTTATTATCAAAATTGAGCCGATATGTAATACAGATACCTTAGATCTGAACCGTGCATGTGTTTTGTTTCTTTAGGGACGGAGATGATGGACGGACAGCTGATGGGGGAGTTCGAGGCGGAGGCCAGAGAGATGGAGGCGGACTCCTGGAGTCTGTGTGCGGAGCAGGAGTATCTGCAGCAGCTGGACAAAGAGCTGGTGAAGAAGCAGGACGTCATCTACGGTACAGAGACATGCTTATGTTTATGTTTATTAAGGATCCCCAGTAGCTTTTGCTCTCGACAAAAGCTACTCTTCCTGGGGTCCGACACTTAAAACAATACAACAACAATACAACAACATTTAGGACATAAGTCCTGACATCATTAACAACATTAACAATATCATCACTATCATCAACAACATGCGATCAAATTCAATTAGGGTTCACAGCTCACAGGGGACATGGTCCTTAGTAGATGGCCCTTCAATCTCTTCTTGAAAGAGGCTCTGGACTCTATTTCAGCGAGGTAGTTTGGCAATGAGTTCCTTTATAGCTCTATAAGTCACAGAAGAGTTCAGAAGATGTGTCCTGGGTCTAGGTGCCAGGAGATGGCCTGATGTAGCTTGTCTAGTCTGATGGTCATGCTCGTCTCTTGTGTAAACTATTTGATCATAAAAATACAGTGGTTTTTTGCTAAATTGGACATTTTTGCATCTGCTCTTAGAGGAACACCTAGGGTTCTTACGGTCATTGAAAACCTGGAAAAGTCATGGAAATTCAAAATGCTAATTCCAGGCACTGGAAAAGTTATGGAAAACAATATTTTTCCCAAAGTTTTGGAAAAGTCATGGAAAATAGGTAAAGGTCATTGAGAAGTAATTGAAAGTCATTGAAAGTCATTGAAAAAGTGTATGAACCCTGAACACCCCAAAAGCACCATTTGAGAATCAACCTGTTGCTCTCCTCCCGTGTCTCCATGTGGAGCACACTGCAGCTCAGAGCTTTTCCAAGCAGAAACAGCTTTCTGAAAAGTGACATGCACAGATTTGTATTCGGCTTTGCAGAAATGTTGTGTTAAAAACTGTAAAAATGCAAATCAACGCGTAGAAATGACAAACACAAAAGCATGTTAGCATTCATAAATACAAACTGGATTCTCCAACAGACGACATGAAAGATATTTAACTGACTGGTTAATAAATAAACTCCAAACTTCCCCTTGAACTGCTTTGAATGTGTCATGAATATATGATGCATCTAAACGTGCACATTGAACGTCTCTGAGCGCCTTTCAAAAGCTGCTGTGATATAATAATGAAGCTCTTGTTGAAATAGGCTGGTCTCAGATCAGTGAAAGTTTGATGACTCTTCGTATGTAACTGAGTTCCCCTCCCCTCTCAGAGCTGATGCAGACGTCATGTCTTACAGCAGTAAAGTATGTAACTCTGACTGACTCCCACGTCTCCCACGTCTCTCTCTCTCAGAGCTGATGCAGACGGAGCTCCATCACATCCGCACGCTGCGCATCCTGTCGGAGGTGTACCGGCACGGGCTGCAGAAGGAGCTGACCCTGGAGCTGCAGACGGTGGAGAGGCTGTTCCCCGTGCTGGACGAGCTGCTGGAGCTCCACACGCAGCACCTCCTGCGCCTCCTGGAGAGGAAGAGGGAGAGCCAGCTGCAGGCGGGGTGCCACGGGGGGGGGAGAGCCATCCACCGGATAGGAGACCTCCTGCTGGGACAGGTGAGGAGGGGGGGAGGGGCCTAAGAGAGTAGTAGACTCACCCTGAATACTAAAAGGTCCCAACACATGTTAAAGCTCCTTCACGTCACACGATGAACCCGTTCAGAGGGTTAGGGTGCACATGTGATATTACAAGAGCATACTAACAAAACACTAGCATTAGAAACACGTTCCTTGTGATGAAGAGAGTCGGATGGGTTAGGACTTTGATTCAGACTGAACTAGTTCAACCACTTGGAGGAAGGTCATCACAGAGGACACATGGAGGTGTGGGGAATTGGACCACTCAAACCTGAAACCTGGGAGCAGAGGGTCTAACAGGAAGTATTATCCACACGTCTAGAGTAAGAGAGTTCATACACACGGAAACAACTGAAATGTTGACTTTAATGAAATGAATGATGTCAATAAATGTCACATATCTGTATTAGGTTAGTTGAATGCAATAACCTTAAAGGTGCGGTAGGTAATCCACTTCAGAAACACTTGTTGTTATATTCCATGGAATGCTCTTAACATCCCGATAGCAATGAAGTGCTTTGACAATAAATATATAAATGTCATCTGTGGAAGCCGTGGCGCTGTAAAAAGCACGACCAATCATCTGAGCCGGCCCGGCTAAAGTAACTGGATGGCCTACCTGCCTGTCAGCCTTCCATCTGTGCACAAACTTATCTCGTGCCCTCATTGGTCATGTGCGCGTCCGTGTGTGTTGGAGGAGGGGCTCTGTGAGGAAGTCTGAAGGAAGTGGCAGATTTCTTCCGGTTGTGTATTTTTAAATTCTAGCGCACTCCAGCTGCTTTCTCCATTCTTACCTACCCCACCTTTAAGCTGAAGCTAATATCTTTTATTTAACATTAATATTATTGGAAGATGGAATATAAAGAATACATATTTGGTTATTATGCAAACAAAACAAAATGAAGAGTTAAACACATTAAATATTCACATACAAATCCTCAAATAAGAAAAAGAGAATAATATATATACATTTTACAGATTGGAGTTCAATGTGCACCGTAACTTATTTTTCATAAATATCCCTACTTAATTACATATTATCTTTGGATTGCGTGTTCTAACCTTGACTACCATTTTTTACACTTTGTTTATTTTTAACATTTTTCAATTTCAAATATTTCTCTTTTTAATCTTACATTTTTTTTGAGTTTTTAAACTTGACATTTTTTATTCATTTTTTCAAATACTATTGTCATGGTTACTATTTGTTTAATTCTGATGGTTTCAGCTGCTGAACATCAACATGTTAGCTTTGTCATTATGAGCGTTTAATTACAGCCACACAGTCGCCCTTTTTTGTGCAAAAATAATAATATATATAATAATATGTTACGCCTCTAATGTGAGGTTACCTTTATTTGATATCACAGTGTTTCCCCTAGGTTTACTGCTTTGGGAGGGTGCTGCCTGAGCGGGGGGGGGGGGTGGCGGGTGGCGTGGCATTGAGATATATATTTTTTTAAATCCTCTGGAGCAGAGAGAGGAGCTATTGTTATTGATTAGTGCATCAGTGTTTCCTAGGGCCAAAACACTAAGCTCACAACTTAAAATGAAAGCGTTTCGTTTATTTAATAAAAGAGCACATGTTCAACGTGTAAAGTGAGAGTAGATATAGATTAGTTGCAATTTGGTTAAAAAATAATAAGAAGAAATTCCAAAAAAAAAAAAATTATAATCTTTTTTTTCTTTTTTTTAAACACCTTGAATTTCAGGGGGGGCGCGGGGCTCCGTTGGCGGGGCGCAGCGCCCCTCCAAGACAATGGTAGGGGAAACACTGATATCATGACAGTGCCCGTACCCCCTGACCCCTCACGTTTCTCCTCATTCAGTTTACATTCGAAGAGAAAGTTAGCTGTTGTTGCTTTAATGTTGTTAATGTTAATTTAATGTTTAATGTTTCTTTGCTCCTCTCTCAGAGTGTTTGTTTAGTGTTTTAATGCCTGTGATATTCTGCTCTAGTTCTCAGGGAGCAACGGGGAGAGCATGAAGCGGGTTTACGGGCGATTCTGCAGCCGCCACAACGAGGCTGTGAACCTTTACAAAGAGCTGCTGACCAAAGACAAACGCTTCAAAGCCTGCATCAAGGTGAGACCCCTTCCTCTGTCTGTGGTGCTTCTCACGAACTTAAAGGTCCCCTGTCATACTCTTCTTCATCACTATATCACAGGTCTCAGATAGAATAGAATATAATTCCTTTATTGTCATCGCACCAGGTACAACGAAATAAAAAAAAAAGCAATCCTCGCAGTGCATTTCCACATAAAAAACGAATAAATATATATCTATATAAACATATACACACAAACATATGCTCACACATCCATACATACATGCCCGCACGTAATTTAAATACAGTTTACAATATATAAAAAAACACAGGGATGATATGCCTTTATATCTCTGATGTCGATCAGTTAATAAGTTAATAAAACTATTAAAAAGTAGTGCAGTTGTAACTGTTCATTTCAGCGTTTGACGGTGTTCAGTTCCCGTATGGCTCTGGGGTAGAAACTGTTTTTTAGTCGGTTTGTCCTTAGATATATACAGAGCCTGTCTCTGCTTGGCTGAAACACCAAACAGATCATTGCAGCATTACCCATAATCCCCTCTGTTTCAGCCCTGTTTCCAAAGTGCTGATTCTCTGTCTGTTACTTTAGATGAAAATAAGGAGCCCCTCCCCACGCCCCTCTGAGAGACATTTGGTTACAAAGGGGGGGGGTTACCTTGGTTGCTGATTGGCTAATGGTTACACAAGACAAAACATCGTTATGACATCATCAAGTGGCCAAAATCTGATCAGCTCATTTTCAGACAGGTTTTTATAGAAATGGATCAAAAAGAGAGAGAATCTTTGTTCCTGAAACTTTCAGAGTCTCTTTCCACAGAGGGGACACATGTTGATGTAGAAGAGACATGAAGAAGAGGGGACACATGTTGATTTAGAAGAGACATGAAGAAGAGGGGACACATGTTGATGTAGAAGAGACATGAAGAAGAGGGGACACATGTTGATGTAGAAGAGACATGGAGAAGAGGGGACACATGTTGATGTAGAAGAGACATGGAGAAGAGGGGACACATGTTGATGTGGAAGAGACATGAAGAAGAGGGGACACAGCTAGATGAGCTCCCCGTTGTTCACAGCCTGCTGCGTGGGCATGTTTCACTAAAGCACTTGTTGTTGTTGTTTGAACAGAAAAAGATGAGTAGCAGCATTGTGCGGAGGCTTGGTATCCCAGAATGCATCCTGCTGGTGACCCAGAGGATCACGAAGTACCCGGTGCTGATTCAGAGGATGCTGCAGCACACGAGAGGTGAGCTTCCTGTTTACGGGATGATATGAATTATGCAAAGTGGAAAGAGGAAGCTGCTTTTAATTGGGTTGGAGTTTGCAGAACATTATATCCGACTAACAGAGCAGTGTGTAGTTAGGAGAGTGGATAACTAGATGTAATACCGTTTTATATTTCATTACCAGTGGCGAGCCGTCAGGGCCTTCTAAGATATTCGAAAAAATAATATTTAAAAACATTTAAAATATATATTATTTTTTTGAAAAATATATTTTTTTAATATTATTTTTGTTATATTTTTCATTAGTTTTACCGAAAAAAACTTAAAATATAATATAATATAATTTCCAAAGAAATAAATCCTTTGAATCTGCCTGTTCAGTCTCTGTTTGAATGTGAAGGGTTACATGAAAGAAGCTCGTCTGGCCCTCTCTGCCATTCACAGAGGGCCCGCTATAGTAACTGGCCGTTTCTCAATCTCGAGGATGCTGGCTTGGTAGTCGCGTACTTCCAAGTCACTTCCTTCAGAAACGAAGCAAGTAAGCTTCCAAGCCACGGCTTCGGAAAACGAAGAAGAATGGAACAGGCTAACAAGTGTGCCACTCTCTCTAACGGTTTCAACATAAACTCTACCGAAAATAAATCCCTCACGATGTCTATCTAATTATGAACTTGCTTTACTTTCACGGAACACATTTTTGGTGATAACAAATGTAACAAAGTAACATATTTACCAACACATGTTCTACGCCACTACATACTTACATTTAAATGTGTGCTGCGTCGGTTCAGCCATTCTCCGCAAGGGTTTTTGAAATTGGTCCGTGCGCAAAGCATTGTGGGGATTTGAAGGACGCGAAGTCTACCCATGTGCAGCCTCGAAATTTCCCCCAAACCAAGGACGCGGCCTCGGTGGAATTCCAAGTATGCTGGAGATTGGAACAGTCCTTCGGCGGCACTCGATGACGTAGCATCCTTGAAATATTGGCTTGGAAGCCAAGATCCTCGCGATTGAGAAACGGCCACTGAACGAGAGAGTAATGTCAACTGACAGCACAATTGACCAATCATATCTTCCCTCTAAACGGGTGGGTTTTCTTATCGCGGACTTTTATGACAAGTTCCACCCGCTCTGAAACTTTTTACTTGTTTCCATAGCAACAACAACTTCCTGACAACAGCGTGAACTCGCCTTCAAAATAAAAGCATGCCAAATTACACTTAAGACATACAACTGCAACGAAAGTAACAAACACAATGCGATATCATTTTCAATGTCAAAGAACACAAATTGGGTTCACAGATGTTGTTCTGTGAGGTAGAGGGTCTCTGTCATTGATGCGTTTTGCACCCCGGGCTGTTGTTTTGATATTCCGCTGAAGTATACACTAACTCTTTTTTTTCTTCATTTCGAGGGAAGGGGTGGGGGTCAGAGGGCCTGGGTATAAAGCTCACGGCTCGCCACTGTTCATTACACATTCAGATGTAGGAATATCATGAGTTGTTATTGTGTCTAAAAATAGTCTTTACTGGTGACTTTAAGGCCTGTCACTGACCCGTCTCTGTGCTTCTCACGCTGGTATCATCCTGCAAACTGTCTCATATGCAATACAAAACATTAACGCAGTGTTAGAGCCACAATGAAGTTATTATTTAGATTCATAATTTGATAAATGAATTAATGATGGAAAATGATTTATATTGCCATGGTGAATATCTTTTGATGAAATGATTGTTTATTTTAAATCGTAAATATGATCTGTTTCCTTGTACCTTCCGGTGTGTATTTAAGTGAGGTAATTGAGGACAGCCGCGGTGCTCTGAGACCTGATGAGACAGTTTTTCCACCGGAAATTGTAAATCGAGATTAGTGTTGCAAATTGGACTGCAAAGTATAGTTTATATAGGAAAGTATATCGCCGCAATATTGATTTAGATTTGTTATTTTGAGACTATTTAAGTCAATACCCTTTTGTTAATAAATTAAATGTTTTGACTGGAAACCTTCGGCTGCTTATTGCTTTGGATTGCGTGTCGTTAACCCCGCTCTATAGTGGCAAGAGGAAAGCTTGGATGCCACTACATGCAGTATTAATAATGGAGAAAAAAAGGATGTAATGTCTTAAGCAGTAAAGGGTAATCTCATGTTCAATCAGAAGCTGCATTAATTACACTCTGACATGAAGAAGAGACAGAATGAGGCCAATTCACTGCGTTAAAGGACATGTTAGCTCACTCATAGATCATTGCGTTGATTTGCAGAACAAACCACATCCAAACATTTCAGCAGGAACGTTTTTCTTTCCTTTACACCAGTGTTTCTCAAACCTTTTCATACCAAGGACTTAACCAATAAAAAAACACTCGCGGACCACCTAACTCCACAAATATCCAAAAACACATAGTTTTTTAGAAATCGCCTGGAAATGGTACAAACAAGTGGCAACATGTGTGACGAAGGTGTTGCGCTGGGCTATATCATGCAATCGAAAGTGAAACTTAACCTCGCTCCATTGCGGAGATATTCCCGTGAGAGTGCGGAAAACTTTAATTAATTAATTAATTTCAAATGTGAAATTTTACCAATATACTCACGGACCACTAGGGGGCGCTCACGGGCCACCAGTGGTCCACGGGCCCGCGGACCACACTTTGAGAAGCACTGCTTTACACTAATATGTGCCTTTCTATTTCTCTATCATCATGTTCATCTTGCAAACTTAGCTTAGCATGCTAACATATCTCCTATCAACGCTCGTCAGTTCCTCTCATCATGGTTACATTTAAACCCCCGTAGCCCCCGGTTACTCGCTCTAGGAAAGCTCCTGGAAAGCTGACATATTTCGAGACGAATGAGACACATGTTGGACGGGTATTCAAACATAATAGTTGAAGCCGACTTTAAAATACTTCCCCGCCACGTGTTTTAATGTGATTTAAAGCAGATCTGGTCCGCTGGCCTCCCACTGTGTGCGACGCTCTAATCCTTCCCCCAAAGCCTGCTTATAGT
>CALSBZ010036367.1:7762-19160 GCA_943591055.1 Gobionotothen gibberifrons | reverse complement strand
ACACACACACACACACACACACACACACACACACACACACACACACACAGTGAACTCTCTCGAGTGTGAAAGTAGGTTTTGACGACCCCTCCTCCTCTGCGGTTATATTATGTTCAGACACTGCGTGTGTTTGTCCACCGGTCCACTAACATACAATCAATTTTATTTGTCACTTCAAGTCGTAAAAGGTATGTACAACTCCACTGAAATGCAGTCCCGTCAGCACCTTCAATTTATTACCTATAAAGAACATACCTCTGACTTCAGTCCTCTGCTCTACGTCAGATCGCTGTATACACAGAACGAGGTTGAAAGGAACATCGTTATCCCAGGATTCACCCAAGTTTGGTGAAACAAGGGGTTTAACTGTTCCTGACGTCCTTTTGGAAACTGATGAAGGCTTTGGCTGTCCAACCCATCGTCTATCAGCACACTGTGACCATAAAGATGTCCGTAAGAAGAGATCACGACCGCCATGGTGCAGAGAAGATGGTTGTTGTCATGGCCCGGGTTCGCATCTTCTCCACCTTTTCCTCCGTATTTTCAGGGGAAAATAACGTATCTATGCCACAATTGTAGATGTGGATTTTGTTAAACTAATAAGTTTGCGCTGTGGACCAACACTATACATTGACGGGGAAGGGGGTAGCAATAAAGATTACACCATTAAACAGTTACACAACATAACAGAAATAATATCGATAGCAGCGTCCCTAGCAACCACCTTGGTAACAATGAAAACGTTGTATAGACACAATTTCCTGAAGTACTCTTCATAATAACTAGCAAACTAAAGATCATGTATATCCACTGCACACATAATCTGAAATAACAACTCATATTTCTCGCATCAAATGACATCAAAACGCATTTTAATGGCCAAACTAACTTTAAAATAGGCTTTTTACACCGAAAATAAAACCGCCATTTTTTTTTTTCTGCAGGGAGAAATGTGAAGATCACGTGACATAGACGCCAGCCATTGGAATGAATGGTGAAAAGAAACGTAGGGATCTTACAATTTCAGAGGCGTTTTTGTAGAAATACTACGTCCTACGTTGTGGACCAACGTAGTTATTACACGTTTTTTTGTGAGACTGGGTTGAAATGGCCCCAGAAGTGGGTTTGTTTGCTAAACCTCTCTAAAAAGGTCAGATTTCACTTGTTTTGCATCAATCTTGATACAGGGTACTTATTATATGTTGTACTTTGGATTCCTAGAGCTTTTAGTCTATAGTATTTCTCACTGTATATGTTGCTATATGCTACATTACATGGCGTTACGTTCTTACGTTGCACTCTGTTACTTTACTTTTCTTGTTATGTAACTTTACATCACAGTGCTTTGTTTTACTCTACGTTGTGTCACACTTGAAACTAGAACAAATATATATATATATATATATATATATATATATATCTGAGTTTAATGTACAATACACATAATGAGGTTAAAATGTAGTTCAAACTCAACACTTTGGGACAGTTTGAGTCTTTTTAAGTGAAAAATAGGGTCATTTTTTCATAGACTTCTATAAAATCAGTGGAGTCGCCCCCTGCTGGAAATTATACTGAATGCAGTTTCAAGGAACAACGTCAAAAAGTACACATTTTTGTAAAATAGACATAAGAGCATAACGTTAAGGATTTCTTTGCAGAGTTGACTTAAATGCAACGATAGGTCCCACATTAGACTCACTTCAACAGACTGCATTATTTAACCTAGCTCAAATCTCTTCGTCTCGTTTCAGATAACTTAGCTCCCGTTGTTTTTGTGTGTGTTTCACCATGATTGTCTTCATCTGAACCCTTACATGTCCATATATAGTGGAGACATGTTGAAAGTTTTTGTCACTTCATGCCCTCAAGAGGCATTTTGTTTAATTATTTTTGCTTAATTATTTGTCATTTTAAAATATTCCATAACTCCTGGGGGGCTAATAATTTAGGCCTCAACTGTACCAAGTGCTAGGACTGTTTTAGGCACTAACACTTTTATGTGCGCGGCTCCTCTAGCATGGAACACACAATGAGCATTTTGGTTCCCCTGCATCATTTTAAAGCACAGCTTGAGGAATTGATATTTGATACTCCTGGAACCTGGCTTTGTGAATACGTTTTTAAATCGTACCCCTGTCATTATGTTGTATGTCTTCCCAATGTTTGATAAAACTTGATATAATCAAACATTCACCAGTGCTATTTAGTAGCTTTTGGTACATTTTGGGAAATAAAATACGTTTTTAGGTTTGCTTTCTATCAAATATAGTGAAAAATGGGTTGGTCAAAAATATTAGCCCCCATGTGAATTTTTGCTTTCAAAACACACCTAATCAATCAATCAGCTTTAAAACCACACCTAATCAATCAATCAGCTTTCAAACCACACCTGGGCATTCCATCAGCATAAAAGGACTACAAGAAACAGGCACTTGAATACTTTATTGAGAGGGACTATACTACTACTCCTACTCACCATGCCAAAGGCAAAGGAAATCAGTCTTGAGCTCAGAAAGAAGATAGTGGAGGCTCATGATAAGGGGGAAGGCTATACTGCTATTTCCAAGCGCTTCACAGTGTCTAGAACTGCTGTACGTTGCATCATTGCGAAGTACAAGGAGACAAATTCATGCTGTGGGGCTGTTTTGCAGCCTCAGGCACAGGGAGCCTTGTTCGGGTGCAAGGCATCATGAAAAAAGAAAATGATCTTGACATTTTGAGGGATAACATGAAAACATCTGCTCTTAGTCTTCGCTTAGGTCGTCGCTGGGTCTTCCAACAAGACAATGACCCAAAGCACACATCAAAATGGGTTCAACAGTTCCTAAAGGACACCAAAACCAAGGTGCTTAAGTGGCCCGCACACAGCCCAGATCTTAATCCTATTGAGAATCTGTGGAGGGTGCTCAAAGTGAATGTCCATGCTCGGAAACCACGCAATTTGGACCAACTGGAACAATTTGCAATGGAAGAATGGGCCCAAACCTAGTCAAGAACTACTCTAAGAGGTTGTTGTCAGTTGTGGCTCAGAAAGGGTACACTATTGACTATTAATGACCAGGGGGCTAATATTTTTGACCAACCCATTTTTCACTATATTTGATATAAAGGAACCCTAAAAACTTATTTTATTTTCCAAAATGTACCAAAAGCTACTAAATAGCACTGGTGAATGTTTGATTACATCAAGTTTTATCAATGCTGGAAACATTGGGAAGAATTTTAGGAAAACTCCTTCTAATCATTTAGGCCTCAACTGTACATGCAATAAAAACACACCCTGGGATCTCAGGCAATAGCTACTTGCGACTCTCTGTGATATCAGTGAGCCGATGTAAGGTGGTAGTTTACCCAGCATGGCTTTATAGATGAACATGTACCAGTGACTGAGCCTCCGTACAGTTAGTGATGGGAAACCTGCCTTGGTATACAGGGTACCAGTGACGTGCGGTGAGGTTCATAGCTGGTGAGGCACTGACTCTTTCAGAGTCAGATTTACAAATATTATATTTTGACCTTAATCGAAATATTCGGTTATTTTCAAAAGCTTTTTTAGTCTGATGCTTCGATTCATTTTAAACAGACCGTTCTACAAAAGGATACCCAAAATATAAATATTGGATTGTTCTCTCTTAGTAAGATCCCATTTTCATTACAATGGTGGTCTTACCTTGACTTGAAGATTAAGTCCATGCTCTCCTTCTGGACAACAATCTCTATTAGTTGTTTGTAAAAGTCCTCCTTATCTTCCTCTAGTTTCAAAAGTCTAGTTGTTTGTGTCTCTGCGTAGAATAACAGTAGCAACAAGAACCTGTGGGCTCACGTGTGCCCCCTTCAGTGCGGCAGAGGTTATGGCTGCCTCTCCTGGTGCTTTTTTCATTGCCGTTGTATGAGACCAGCGAGCCTAAATATCATATATACGTGAAATAAGTTATTTAGAGACTATGGATGGCGAGGATAAATGTAATAAAGGGATCTACAAACATTACATTGGTGACCTACAGTGAGATGGTAACACAGGCATGCGCTTAGTGCCCGCTTTCCAGACAGTTTCTGTGGGGTGACGCATCTGGTGAGGCAGAGCTCATCTGTGCCTCACCTCACCCCGCAGTAACTGGCTTGAGCCAGTTTAATTAGTGCCCGTGCTCCAGCAAGTTACTGTGGGCTTACGAGAGGCAGAGCTCGTCCCTGCCTCACTTCTCATCGCTCCCCGTAGTTGTAACGGAGCTCGGCAAATTTGCTGATTTTGACTTTAAAAAGCGATTGGAATCATCCATAAATCACACTTACATCATAGATCAGTGGAGACATTTTATTATTATTACTATTTCGTTTTTTCTTTAGTTGTTTTTCCGTTACATTGGAGTATGACAGGTGAGGCTCTGCCTCCCCTGCCTCCATTGACTGCACGTCGCTGCAGGGTACAGTGATGAGTAAGTGCTTTACAGTTAGTGACAAATCTCAGTGCGCTGTGATAGGCTGCATCTAACTTGATCAGGCAATGGGCAGGTGCATTCATATAGATCAGATCACCATAGTCCAGCACAGGTCAAAAGGTCACAGAGCCTTTTCCTGGCTTCAAAAGAGAAACAGGACTTGTTTCTAAAAAAGAAACCTAGTCTCAACCTCAGCTTTTTAAGCAGGTTAATGACCTGAAGTTTAAAAGTGAGACAATCATCAAGCCAGATACCAAGGTATTTATAACAGGTATTATAACTTCAAGTATTATTCCTTGCGCAGTTACAATATCCAAAGCAGTCTCTGGTGTCTTCCCTTCGTTACAAAGCTAAGCGTCTTGTAGCTTCATATCAGCCGGACAGAAATGACCACTTTATCAGATGAACAAATCTCCAGAGTAGTGAAACTATTCCCTCAGACCCTACAGTGTAAATGTAGAATATTGTTCATGCACATTTCATTTCTCAGGAGCAGCTGCGTGGCGGTGCAATAAAAACCCTTCAGCTGCTCATCTTTCTTTACCAAGTTTGTGAGATCTCCGGGGAAATGTTTCCGACTCGCAGCGGCTTCTCTAACATCGCCGAAACAAGATCAGAGAGGGAAATGTTGCCGTTAAATGAACGTCTCCCCAGCAGGTCAGACCTTTAAAGATGTAAAACTGAGGGGTAATTGTGCCTGCATCACAATCCTTCTGATCTTTTCCCGCCCGACTCTTTTGTGTTTCTCCTGGACTCTTATTTCTCCTCGTGCTTCAGGAGCATGTGTTCGTCTCTGAATCTGCTCCCATTACCTGCAGCCTTTCATCTGTTCCTCCTGATGACCTTTCCTTCAAAAGCCTTCTGCACAATCTGCCCTGGACTCAGAGAATGTAATGATGCAGACATGTAGGGGAGAATGAACTGTAAGAAATAATAAATATAGCTCAGAGAGTCTGACCAGATTCATGTGCTTTATGTTTGACGGTACATTTGTAAATGCGTACTGTCTGCAAAATGCACTTTTTATTATTATTATTAATGTATTTTATACAAAAAAAAGCTTGTCTCTCTTTTCCTCCTGATCCAAGTATGTGAAATCCGCTCATTAACGGGCCAGTTAGATTTCGGTCATTTGTGGGTTGTACGGCAACAAAACATGTCTCTGATTGGCTGAAACAACAAACCAGATACAAAGGGGCGTGGCCAGCAGCAGCTCATTAGCATTTAAAGCTACAGAATCAGCGCTTTTGAAACAGGGCTGAAACAGAGGGGATTATGGGATGCTGCTGATCTGTTTGGTGTGTCAGCCAATCAGAGACATGTTTTGTATATATATCTGAGACTTGTGATATATTGATGAAAAACAGTATAATAGGGGACCTTTAAGTGAAACAAAATCATGACTAAATGATCAAGAACCCCACATTTCATTTGTACAACAAGTGTGGTGCTGGATTATTTACAAGATATAATTGGTGAATTATACAAATATAAATACTTGTATTTTGAAATCTGAAAGCTATGATGCTATGCCAAAAGATAAACAAATGTTTTACCATCATATTCATAGAACATTACTGGGGAAATACGTAACATTAAACAGTCCAATTGTGAATACATTTTGAATTGAATTGTCCCTTTTATTGTTTATAATCCCGCTCTTGTATATGTGGCATTTGAGAATACGTGAAAGGTAAATAAAAAAGGCACCAGATATTAGATGCATTATTAATAAATCAACAGCACAGTTAGTCATTAACAGTGTGGTGACAGCCAGAGCCGGCTCTGACCAATGTGCTGCCTTAGGCAAGATTTTAGGATATATATAAATAAAGAAAAATAGACCAATACACTACACAAACAGAAATGTATAGTGTGATGCCCCTGTGGGTTCATCTTGAGAGGGTGTGGCTGTGCTGCATCCAGCCGCCTTGATTGTAGTAACTCAGGGCACCTGGGTCTGGTGCCCTGCAGCTGTTTAAAGCCTCTCTGTTCCCTCTCTGCTTCTCCCTGCAGGCTCTGTTGAGTATGCTATCAGTTATTTCAGTTGTTTCACTTTGTGCACCTCAACACCCTCACACATACATGTCCATGCAACCCTCACCCTGCATTTACACTACTGAAGTCTTCACACTGGCTTCCTGTGGGTCAAAGAATAGATTTCAAAATACTGCTGCTGGTTTATAAAGCACTGAATGGTTTAGGCCCAAAATGCATTTGTGACCTTCTGCTAAATTATGAACCATCCAGACCTCTCAGGTCTTCAGGGACTGGTCAGCTTTCTGTCCCCAGAGTCAGAACTAAACATGGAGAAGCAGCGTTCAGTTACTATGCTCCAAATATCTGGATCAAACTCCCAGAAACCTGCAGGTCCGCTGCAACTCTGACTACTTTTAAATCCAGACTGAAGACTTTTCTTTTTGCTGCTGCTTTTAATTGAACTATTCACATCTTAAACTGCACTGTAACTTTTATCCATGTATTTTTTCTTTTAATGTTTATTTTATTAGCTTTTCTTTTTAATGACTGATTTGAAATGCCATTTTCTTAATGTCTTTCATTTTTTGTAAAGCACTTTGAATTGCCTAGTGTTGAAAAGTGCTATATAAATAAACTTGCCTTGCCTTGCCTTGCCTTGCCTTGCCTTACTGATACCACGAGTGGTGTAGTGGGGATTTTTTTACTGGGTGGACGCAATGTCGACGCTCATGAACTGAACTGTGAACTGAACTGTGAACTGATGCCGTTTAAAATAATAATAAAGGACGTGCCGGACATCAGCGAACCAAACTTTCTTTTTTGCGGGTCACCCTAGTCATCCCAAACAATGCCACAAGTGCACAGTGCACTCACAAAATGGGCAGACAGCAGGTCTACAGAAACTACCGGTATAGGCCTACTTAGTCCTACTTTAGTTACTAGACTATTACAAAAAAATGGCCAGGGGAAGGCATTTTAAAACATTTTAAAGTAAAATGCTTCACTCTGGTGCACTTTGAAATGACGAGAGACTAGATCTAGGGGGTACAACTCTAAACACTAAAATGGATCTGTATACATTTTAATAATCGGCCGACAGCCTTTATGCTAACCTCTGCAGACCCCTTCCTCTCATCTTATGCAGGAGTATAAAGACTTCTGATATTCCTCAAGGTGAATCAGTCCTGATGTTTTCCTCTCTTCTCTGCACCAATCAGAGCCTCTTTGTGCTTCAGAAGCTCCTCGTTGACCTCGCTCTAACATCCATTTTCCAGCTCTCCTCCTCAGGGAATTATGATTGAGTCTCTCTTTGTGAGCGACACACAAACACCTTTCAGGAACACCTGCTTCTTCTTTAGTATTCTGCTGGAACTCTTTATAATCTCGCCGCATTACGGAGTCCCAACATTAATTAAAAATGACCTTTAGAGGCAGCAATTAAGCCGGGCTCCTTTAAATCAAAACGCTGTGGGTTTAGAAGCTTTTAAATTCAATCAATAAGGATCTTAATTATCATGAGGTTCAAGTGGGGGGGGGCATTTGTCTCCAGAATATAAAAGTCTCCTCCCTGAATAAAACCTTGTATGAACAAAAATAATACAGATTTGAGTTTGTAAAACATGACATATAAACTTTAGGAAATGAAATGTGAGTGTGGAAAAGTTTAAAGAATCATCTTATGTGCAGTAGTCAACATTTATTTACTTATTTTATAGACATTTTTTACAGTTCATAATATTATTTGCATTATTATAAATTAATTTGATAACTAAAAACCAGCCTGTCCTCCTACAAAAAACGACCATATAGGCCGATTGTTCATGCCCTTATTACGACCCAGAGACACGTTTTTAAAGTGTATGTTGTTTCTTACACGACCACTAGAGGTGCTCTAGTGGTCGTGTAAGAAACAACACGCTCCCGGCCCGTTCATTGCAAACGCTCCGGAGGGACGTTTACTCACAAATAACCCTCTCTGGAAAATCCTAAATTGTGGAATAGTTTGGCCATTAAAATGCTTTTTGATTCGATTTCTGGCGAGAAGTGTATATTGTACTCTTAGAATCCACGTCCAGTCGATGTGTAGGATCAATAGTTTGATAGATATTATGAAGATGATTTGAGGTCTCGCCAGGATAACTTGTATGCAGCTTCCATGTAAAGTTAGCGTGGGTGAAAACAGTTTTTCCGGTCTCGAAGTTTTCATAATAAAACCGGATATATCGGATACTCACTGTCAAATGTTTACACAGTGATATCTGCATTACTCATCCACTAAAAAAACATCAGTTTATCCTTGTTAATTACACAATATTGATTGGTTTAAATTGTGTACAATGCTTTTGTGTTTTTAACCTTCGATTCAGAGAAACAAATAGTTTTTTAGGAGTTTAGACACTACAGTTTCCGAAGACACTACACTACCCAGAATCCCTAGCTATCGTTTGGGACTACAACATCCGCCTTGCTTTACAAACCCCGTGATTAGTCATCAAGCCCTGTGATTGGATGTTGGAGTGGCAGTGCGACAAGGTTACGCTGAGCATCAAACAGCTCTATGAAATGGAATGGAACCACGGCAGACCCCCCCCCCCCCCCGAACTACACATGCTGGCTATAGAGTGGCGAAGTCCCTCCCCTTCCGGGGGAGCTCCATGGGACCTTATTTCGAAAAAAGAATGTACCACGAATTACACATATGATGTTTGTCAATTTAAAAGATAATTTTGTAAGTCAAACATTTTTAAATGTGTCGTAAAACTGTGAAGTAACGCATTTTTTTGTGTGAGCCGCTCAATGAACTACATCTCCCGTCTCGCACCACACACCAAGACGGCCGTCTCGTTGGCACATTTCACTTCTTTCTTTCAGAATGAGGCGGAAAGTATTAAAAGAGGTGAAAATCACTCCAAGTCTGGGCATGTTGAGAGCTGTACATACACACAAGGGGAGTTAGTCGGTTCCGTAAGAGCCAGCATGCGGGACCGGGATTCTGGGATTTGTAGTCTTTCTAGTTGCATATTTTTCATAGTCTTATATTTCAACAGTTTTACCACAAACTGTGACTGTTTTGACATGGAAATTATTTTTTAAGATTGACAAACATCAACATGTGTAATTCGTGGCACAATTCAATGTGTTTTTCACAACATGTTCTATGGCACGTCACTACTGGGAATTGTACTGGGAGACGTTTTCATATTTCCCACAATTAGAAGTTGCCAGTATTAAACTGTGTACACCCTGGAGATTTAGGGGATACGAAACACAGTGGTGTTATCAAATTTAAAACATATAATTAATAAATGGGTGAATTAATATACCCACATGACAGCTAAGGTCAGAAGAGCTTTATTTAACAGCTGGTATTATGTCTGTGACCCCTCCTGTTGTTCATTGATAAGCCTAAAATATGCACTTATCAAGGTTCAGAGGCAAATTTTGCAAATATGGCAGTAGCCATCGATCATCTTAAGATAAGATAAGATATACATTATTGATCCCAAGTTGGGAAATGTTTTTGTTACAGCAGCATACTACTTTCTTCTACTCCATTACAATTCAGAGGTTAACCTGGTATTTTTACTCCACTACATTTATTTGAGTTACTTTGCAGATTCTGATTAATGATGTGAAATATAAATAACCCTTAAATCAGACTTTAGTTACACGTGAGTCAAATTCAGGGAAGGTGACACCATATCCCAACATGCATTGCGGCAATGTTTTAGCCTATCAAAACCTCTGAAAAAAGAAAGGTGTCTCTCAGAATAGAAAGAGAAAAATCTATGGTAAAAACACAAAAGCATTGTACACAATTTAAACCAATAAATGTCGTATAATTAACAAGGATAAACTGATGTTTTTTTGTGCATGAGTACTGCAGATATCGCTGTTAAATCATTTGATCATTGGTTTTATTATGAAAACGTCGAGACCGGAAATACTTCCAAAATTACAATCTGCACTTCCAAAATTACAATCTGCACATTCAACGGGAGCACTAGAGGGCAAACACTTTAAAACGTATTATAGGACGCATTAAGCACTTGAACAAACGACATATTTGGTCGTAATAATTGGGCCTGAACAATCGGCCTATTTGGTCGTATGAGTTGGAGGACTTGTTGCTAAGAACTGCTGGCTGTGTGTTGTTATTTCAAACTTAAATTGCAATTCTTGAACAAAGCTTAACTAGACTGAGGATTGAATATAAAACAGTTTGTTAAAGATGAGAAACAACACCATGTTCACGGGGCATTAAATGTAAAAAATATTTGTACACTAACGGACAAATAAGCGTACTTTTTAAAGTCTTAAATGTAATGCTAGGTGACTAAAAAAACTACTTTTAGTAAACCTTACAAGCTCCTTATTCAGAGACTATGGATCTTTAAAAGGCAGAATAAATAGGTTTGCTTTCAAGATGTTTTACTCTTTTGTTTTTACTTTATTCTAAGCTTCAAATGATGCTTCGGATCAGAGGAACAGGAAGTGATAATTCTGATCGCTCTGATGATTTCACACAGAAACATGTTAATGGTGTTTGTCAGACTGTAATGGGACCCCTCACAGTCAGGGGACGAAACAGCGCCGCCCTTCAAATAAAAAACAAGACGTGATTGCTCCCGGTTCTCCAGAGTCTTCATCACGAAAACAATTAGGTCGCCGGCGTAAGAAAACAAAACGGCTAACGAGAGATTCCACGGGAGAAAAACAGATTCTTATTCCTCACAGGACAAAAAAAAGCAAAGAGGGGTTTGGGTGTGATTTACAAAAACAAAACCTGCGTGAAACCATCCATAAACATTCATCTGATTGCATCTTGCTAATTATTTATCTAATATATCATATTCCATTTACTTGTACTCTTCTTGCACTATTTCTATTTTATTTCTATTTACTTGTTAAAGGTCCCCTATTATGCACGATCCACTTCTTCATGTCTCTTCTACATCAACATGTGTCCCCTCTTCTTCATG
>CALSBZ010036359.1:91794-109690 GCA_943591055.1 Gobionotothen gibberifrons | reverse complement strand
TAACCTTGATGATGCTGAGTGAGTGAGTGAGTGAGTGAGTTAGTGAGCTAGAGTTGATTTACTTGAAAAACTAAAGTGATTGTTGATTTATTCTATTGCAGGGTCTGATTATTATATTGTTGACACTTTAAAATACTACTATCCTACTAAAATACTGTGCAAATCAGATGTATTATTTAATAAAGAAAAACTAATTAAAGTAAAAACTAAAATTAAAAAAAAAAATTCACATTTTTTTCCTTTATTTTTCAATATAGCGATAAATATCGTACCGTGGACTTTTTATCGCGATATTATCGTACCGTGAGTTTTTGGTATCGTTACATCCCTACCTGTGAGTGTTGCATTAAGATAGACTTTAATACAACTTTGGATTACATCTGTCGTATTTAGTATTATGGTATTAAAATCTCCCATATACATTTATTTTTTTATTTTATGGGATATACATTTTAAGGTTATTTGGGAAGAAAAGAAAGCTTCTGAAGACATTGGTCTTCAGAATAAAATAAAAAGAATTCTGATTGTGATGCAAATTAAAGTGGACCTATTATGCTATATTGGAAACATATATTGTAGGGCCATACCTATACAAAACATGTCTGTGAAGTTTTTTGCATGAAATACCAAAACAGTTCACCCATTGTAGCCATGCCTCATACTGCTCATACCCCTCTTTTGCAGCCTTGTTAGAGGCCCCGTCTCAGGTCGGTTAAATGAAATCCTTGCGTCCCTCACTTGCGTCGTTTCCCTGCGTTTAGTCCCTCCCACCAGGGAAGCATGGAGGGATGCAAGGAAACCGAGAAGCAGGGAAATTAGTTTTAAGAGCAATGGGATGTCCTTTCCTCCGGAGCGTCACGTGAAGCGACGTCCGTTTGTGATGACGCCGCACAGCTGATCGTCTGACAGCAGCCAGATCTGTCCCCGTTATTTCCACAAACACCCCCGCCACTGTTAGTACACATTTACTGACACAAACATTTGTATCATCTGTTGTAGACCCAAATAAATAAAATAGAATAAGAACTCATTCTCAAAAAAGATAAACGCCATTCTTAAAATGTATAAACGAACATTAGTTGGATTAATATTGATTAGAGTGCACAATAGAAATAACATAATTGAGAGAAGAAAAAGAGATATGTTATCTATCAAAACCCAGTTAGATTAACATTCATTGGATTGCACACTTTGTTTGTTTGTGTGCATGTAGCACATTAACATTTTAATAGCACTTAATGACTGACTGAATGGAAATGACAATAAATGAAAATGTAAAACGAAAAAAGCGATCATGAAAATGTTTCAAATAAATGAATAAAATGATTTGTGTCCACTTTGTTGTTCAGATATATCACTTATTTGAAACTAAATTATGCATTAATTGAAACAAAACACAGTATAGTGAGGAGTGACTCTCGTGAGTTTCATGTATTTTCTTCACTCCGCTGGGAAACTGCTCTCATGTCAAGAAGCATCAGATCACTGCATGCGCTGCATCGTCCAATCAGTGAGCGATACACAGTAAGGGGGCGGGCCGAGTGTCTGAGGATTTCATCGGAGGATGGTCTGGTGGTTCCTCGATTATCGCTCCTCCATTATCGCTCCTCGCTCCTCGCTCCTCGGTCCTCCGGCAGAAATAAGAGCCATGGGACGGTACTCAAGATGGCGCAGACAAATCAACTTCCGGTGAGACCGAGGACCGAGGAGCGGGGAAATGAAAATAGTCGACCTGAGAGAAACGCATATTTTGGGTCCTTAGCTTGAAAAAAATAAAAAGAGGAGGCGGAGCTAATGCCTGATCAGAATTATACCGAATATAAAGTTAAATTCTGCTGTGATAAAACGCCATCCTGTTCTAAACCACATCAAAGATTATTTCTGAAACAGTATGGAGCTCAAATGCTTTTTCACTTGCGGGTTTATCACAAGGTGAGTTCTTTTTTTATTTCCTGCTTTTTAAACACATGTGCTCTACAGTACAGGTTTGCTCTGAGTGTTAGCGAGGCTTGCTAATGTAAACAAAGACAAGATTACGTCCAAAACATGTCAGGCATTGTTTCTGATAGCAATTTTCTGTGGGTCCGCCATCCGATATTACGTCAGATCGGCAGCAAATCTGTATCCGCTCGTTGTACCCCCGTTTTTAAAAGATTTGAGGGAAAGAGAGGGTTTTATTTTCTGATGCTACGTGAGTTCCCCGATACACCGGGGACACATATTTATGTATAAAAGACATCACAAAGTGCATTTTGCATGATAGGTCCCCTTTAATGTATATTTTCTTGTGTCTGACGCGTTGTGAGAATAAACATGCATATATATTTACTTGTGTGCGCGAGCGTGACACGCATTGCAGACCGCAAGTTAACCGCAAGTTTACCTTGACTTTCTAATGCTTCTAATGGCATTTTTGCTGAGGTTCAAGGCATTGGCTACAGACAAACAGTGCCATTTCTCCCACTAGTTCAAGCCATCATACTGTATCTATGTACTGAATGTGTGTGTATATAGGGGCGCTGTTTACCGACAGGCAAGTGCTTGGACCAGAAGGGGGCCCCCAAATATGGTAGATTCATCCAATCCAATCCAATCCAACTTTATTTATTTAGCTCTTTAAAACCTCCAGACCAAAGTGCTGTACAGAGAGATACATACAATATAAAATCACACAGCTCAGCTCACAAAACATCTTTTAAAATAAAAGATACAAACACAAAACAAACCAGAATAAACGTAACAATTTCTAAATAAAAAAGAATACAAAAATAAAAACATAAAAAAAGATTAAGAAGGTCCACAGCAACGACAACATGAAACACCCTTTAATTTACTGCAACGACATGTCGGGAAACCCCCTCAAGGGGGCCCCATGCATAGCGCACCGAAACTGCTTCTTAATTTCAGTTTCGTTGCTCCCCCGGGGGGGGGGGGGGGGGGGACTTTACTGGCATTGATCCGGACCATTGACCTTGTATACAATTTACAAGTGGACCTTTAACAAAAAAGTTTGAGTACCCCTGGTCTACACGTTGAAATAAAAAGATCAAACAATCAAATCTAATCACTAATGCATTAAGTAACTGCTATTATTACAAATAAGACCCAATGAGAAAACAAAAGAACAGGAATTTATGAATATTAATAAGTCATAACAGTGGTTGGATACCGTACAGTTAAGCATCACAAGGCCACATTTTTTATTCGAAAAACATTTGAATTACCTCTTTCACAACAAGTTCTATAAACTGTTTGATTATTACAGTGCTGCTCTCAGCTTCCTGTCTAGCGTGCATTTCCTGCATCTCTTTCAGATGTTTCCTTTTCTCCTCCTTTTCTTTCCCCTGAGTTGCTATAACCCTGCTCAACATCTCCCTGTCTGCCTCTGCTTCCCGGAATTGTATCTCATACTTTTCCTCTATCTTCTTCTCCAGTTCCTCCACCTGTTTGCGTATTTCCTCTCCTTTCTTTTGAAGGATTCTCTGTGTTTCCTCTTCTATGGCCCTCTCTGCCTTCTGGAACATGTCAGTGGTGTAATGGCTTCCTCCGTTCTTCTTTGCTATGTTCCTGATCTTGTTGAGCAGCTCTCTGACCTGAGAACGATGCTTCTCCTCATTATTGAAGACGTGGTACTGGCCGTTACATCTGGCCACAAGTTCCTGCAGGTCTTCACTTTCCTTCAAGAACTCTTCGATAGGTTTCCCTTTGAGCTGGTCACCGTGGGTAAAGAGAACCATGCTGTATCCGTCTGCTTCTTTTCCAAAGATTTCCTGAATCTTCTGCACCGTCTGTTTTTCTTCATCAGTGAATCTGCCCAGTTTGATGACGATCAGGAAGACATGGGGTCCAGGAGAAGCAAAAGCAATGCTCTGAACAATATCTTTTTTTTTTTTTCATCAATCTTGGTGTCAAACAAACCTGGAGTATCAATGACAGCAACCTTTTTTCCCTCCACTTCACCACTGGCCTTGTAACAGACAGTAGTCAGAGATTCAGGAGAGAACTCTGATTCAAAGTGCTCTTTTCCCAGAATGGTGTTTCCTGTGGCGCTCTTCCCAGCTCCGGTCTTCCCCACCATCACAACCCGGAGTACATCGTTATTGTATATGTTTGATTCTGATGGGAGGGCTGAAAAAAAAGCAAAGACCTTTTAGTGCTCTGGTTTTTCACAACAATGTGCTATGCATTCATCTGTTTGCATCTTACAATTTATTTATCTTCATTTTTCATTTCAATCTTTATTTTGAGCAGATTAAAAAAACAAAATAGCAAATGTGAAAAACAGAATACCGTATTGTTAAAATACAGTATTTATCCACATTCATGATAATATTTATATATTCAACAAAAAAAAGTCAGAAAGGGAGTAGGAGGAAGCAAATGCTTATTAATTCCCACCCCTTACTTGATCAATGATTGTCCTTTAAATCATTATGCAAGTTATTCCTAATTACATTTACATTTAAACATACATATACAATAATTTCTCATCTTCAATCACCTCTCTTCATTCTCATAGTTTTCCCAAAAAGTGTTTCTGTACATCCTTTTAAACTGAATTATGCTTGTGCTTTGTTTGAACTCCTGCTCCAAACCATTCCATAAAATCACCCCACAGATTGTTATACTCATACTTCTCAGAGTTGTTCTGACCTTGAGTTGTTTCAAATGTAGATTTCCTCTAAAATTATACCCACCCTCTCTGTCTATGAACAGTGTTTTTAATTTCCTAGGAAGTAGATTATGTCTTGCTCTGTACATGATTTGTGCTGTTTTAAATGTAACCAGATCAGTGAACTTCAATATGTGTGACTTCAAAAATAATGAATTAGTGAGATCAAGATATCCAACATTATTGATAACTCTTATAGCCCTTTTTTGTGTTTTGTACGTGTTTCCCAAAATCTCCACACAGTAAATCAGATATGGCAATATTAGTGTGTTATATAGAGTATATGAGTTGTGGTCCAGAATGTGTCTGGCTTTTCCCAATATTGCGATAGTCTTAGCCAGTTTTGCTTTTACATGAGTGATACGAGGTTTCCAGCTGATTTTGTACGGTGGCCGGCAGGTGCAAACGCGGAACAACGGCCCAAAACGCATACATTAGCAGGAAACACCTGCAAATAATGAAATGAAAAACAAACAAACCCTGAAAACAAATACAACAGAAAAACGCTGCATTTACAGAAATGATGCAAACTAAATACAACACACAAACCCCGAAAATAAACGCAACAAAAAAAATGCTGCACGATATTCAAAGTCCAAAGCACATACGAATCCCAAAACACATACAAAAAAAAAACATTACGGAAGTGGTACAGGACTCCAGGCCTCTAGGGGGCGCGCTACGTGGAACAGATTGATGTATGACCAGACATAGAGAGAACGAACAAGAGTGATGGAAATCGGGAGGAAATAAAGTTCATTTAAGTGGAAAAAGTGGATATATAAGAAGGTAAGAGCGTCATATTTACCCAGCTTAGCTTGTTTGGTAAAAGAGTTTGCAAGTCAAGAGACAGCACTGTGCACCTAAATGTAACTCTTGACATCATATATAGATATATTATAGGTGCAGAGAGGAGTTGGTTTATTGTGCCCCAATGTAAATCCTAATGTGAGAGTTAAATGACGGTCAACAATATAATGTACCTTGGTCAGTTTGGATTTATCGTGGCATTTATTCTTAACTAAAGTGAATTTATTTGTATTTCAGTCACTCATTTGTGTGTATGCAGGTGTGGGACACTCTAAATGTTCAAAAAGTGAGCACTCAAAGAATGGACAACAATTTGCCTGGGTAAAATAAAACATTGTCAACATATTATTTTGTGCCACAAGAAGCAGAATGTTTTAACAGTACAGTAGTTTGAATATATTTGTTGTTTACCTTTATCAGACCTCTCAGGCACCCACAACCAGCGTCTGATCGGGTAAGACTAATTAAAAATGTAATTATACCATGTAGGTTTGAATTTGTGAACATGAAATCAATAAATACCTTTGTGTGCACTTATTTCCTGGGTAAAAATAGGATGGAGCACCAACCCCATTCCAGGAAGAGGTCCAGTCTGCCCCGGGTCAGAACAACTTCTATAGGTAAATGATGTTGACAGTTTCATCGTGACACAGTTGTGTGGTGTGTATCTTTATTTTTACATGTGTTTGTTTGTATAGCCTCAAATCACAGTGGGTAACATTGCCAGGAAGCAGAACAATTATACTTTCATACATTTCCAAATGACACCCACAACATCTGACATCTTAGTGAAGACGATACAAAAAACACCCACAAATATTTTTCAAAGATCAGATATTGTTTCTTGCATCCATTTCAAATGTTTACAAGGATTGTGCAGGAGTATGACAAAAGTGTTATTGTCAGTTTATAACCCAATGTATTGAAAAAAGGATCGACATCCTTTTGTAAATATGACTGTCATGCATATATTATGTATTTGAAAATAATGATTCAACTGTCTTCTCACTGCAGCAACTACACAAATGTGTATGCACTTATCATTATTGATAGCCAGTCTGAGCCAGAAGACAAAATGGAGCAAAGGTATTAATTGTTACTATTACCACTTAATGTTTCTATTCTATACTGTAAATCGTATTACTAGCTTCATCATTTAATATTACAATACATCACTTTGTCTTTCCCAGCACAGAATACCTGACTGCGGAGGACATTGTTGCAGAAATCTCTTTAAAAATAACAAATACATCTTGCAGCAGGTTCAATATTAATAGAGCCAATCCGCGGCTTCAAAGGTGCCTCATTCGATCCCTCTCAATCGACGTCAGTTAAGTTCACTGATGATGAGGGACAAACTGAGGATGGAGTGGACACTGGTGGTCCCAAGCCTGAGTTCCTGACCCTCGTTATGGAATGCCTGAGAATACGAAGAAAACATCACGTCAGCAACTGTTTGTGCCCCATGGCGGTGTGACTTTCCCAGCCGCTCACTGTCTCAAAATCTGATTCTGATTAATGTTCTCTATAAAGATAGAACTAATACACAATTATGAATGTATAATATAAGCTGTTTTGTGTAATTAATCAAGCATTGGTCTACAATTTAATGATGGCTTCTACATATTTCACATAAACAGACAATGAAAAAACGTGTCCTTCATGCTGATAACTAGTGTATGCATCTGCCAATTAGTATTCTAAACAGAGTAGTGTGTTGAATCCTTATTTCTTGAATTTGAAACAGATACAATACAAAAAAGTGAACTTACTGTTGTGTTCAACTTGCCACAGGAGCCAGTGAGCCACAGAACACTGGAACTGTCCCCAGGTGTTGACTTTGCATATCGTGCAGCGTTTTTTTGTTGCGTTTGTTTTCGGGGTTTGTGTGTTGTATTTAGTTTGCATCATTTCTGTAAATGCAGCGTTTTTCTGTTGTATTTGTTTTCAGGGTTTGTTTGTTTTTCATTTCATTATTTGCAGGTGTTTCCTGCTAATGTATGCGTTTTGGGCCGTTGTTCCGCGTTTGCACCTGCCGTCCACCGTAATTTTGTGGTCCAAAACCACACCAAGGAACTTAATTTCATATACTCTTTCTATGTTTATGTTATCTAGTATTAATTCCACCTGTGGATTTTTTTTATGTTTTCCAAATAACATAATCTTTGTTTTGCTTATATTTAATGATAATTTGTTTGTGTCAAACCAATGTTTTACTTTAATCATTTCTGATGTTATCACTTCGATTAGCTCTTTCAAATTGTCACCGGAACAAAAAATATTAGTGTCATCTGCAAATAAAATTAATTTCAATATATTTGATACTCTGCAAATGTCGTTGATGTATATTATGAACAGCTTTGGACCCAACACGGACCCCTGAGGTACTCCACAAGTTATGTTCATGTGTTCTGATGTATGTTCACCAATTTCAACAAATTGTTGTCTGTTGCTTAAATAATCTCTCACCCAGTCTAATCCTCTGATCCCATACCGTTCCAGTTTTGTGAGTAAAATATTGTGATCTATGGTGTCACATGCTTTTTGTCTATACATATTCCCACTGCCTGTTTTTTATTGTCCATGCAGTTTGCTATTTCCTCACTTAATTCCATTAGTGCCATAGATGTTGATCTATCTTTCCTGAATCAATATTGACTGCCGTCCAAAAGCTGATGTGTTTCCATGAAATTGTCAAGTCTTTTTGTAAAAAGCTTTTCAAGGATCTTGGAAAACTGAGAGAGCAATGAAACAGGTCTGTAAATTGTGTAATGGTGTTTATCCCCAGTTTTATATAATGGTATACCTTTTGCTTTTTTCATTTTATTTGGGAATTTACCAGATTGAAAAGACAAGTTAAAGAGATGTGGCAATGGTTCTGCAATTTCTTCAATAATGTTTTTTTACTATAATCATATCAATATTATTCCAATCGGTCGAGGATCTGCTTTTACATTTTCGCAGAGTATCTATGATTTCTTTTTCATCGACTGGTGTGAGGAAGAAAGAGCTATTGTTTTCATTCCAGAGGTCCGTATCTTCCCCTTTAGTTGTTTCTACGGTTTTTCATTTTTTCCGCAGATCTGGCCCTACATTTACAAATAATTCATTAAAACCATTAACCACATCTTCTGTATTATTAATAACATTATTTTTGTCCACAAAAAACTCAGGGTAACCTGAACTTTTTGCTCCATTTCTAATGACACTATTTAATACTTTCCATAAACCTTTCATATTATTCTTATTATTCTCTAATATTTGTATTATAGTATTCTTTTTTACATATCCTCAGAATATTGGTTAATTTATTCTTATATCTTATATATATATATTATAAGTGTATTTTTCTTTTTGCAGGCATTTTTTTAGGCCATTAGTGATCCATGCACTGTGAGTTTGTTTGTGTCTCTCTCTGCATTGTTTCACAGGACAGTTTTTGTCATAAAGTGATTTAAAAATGTTTAGAAATTCATCATAGGCCTTGTCAATATCGTCTCTCTCATATACCCTCCAATTCTGATTTAGTAAGTCATTCTTAAATGCAATTATGTTATCTTCAGTTGTATTTTATGACATTACATGTCGCTTTTATCCAAAGCTACTTACATACTCAATACTGTGGGCAATCCCCACAGGAGCAATTTGGGGTGAAGTGTCTCAGAGACACAACGACATGCTGACTGCAGTGGGGTTTGGACCTGTGCTCCCCTGATCCCAACACCAAGGCACAACCCACTGCGCCACACACCTCCCTATTTGAAATTGCTGGCGACTTTAGGTTTCTTAGAACTGCAGTGATAGACAATAAAAACAGGTAAATGATCACTGATGTCACTATATAATAGTCCGCCTACTGTATTGTTTTCCATAATGTTTGTGAATATGTTGTCTATTAATGTAGCAGAATGAGAACGACTTGGTCTGGTAATTTTAGGATACAAACTGTTACAACCTTACTTAAGGCTGGAAACAAAGAGGGAGGCCACACAGAGTTAAATGCGAATCAGATGTTTATTTAACAGTTTAACATAAAATACCTCTGAGTAATTGTGTATGTAAAATCTTCAATAGAAGCCATTTTACTGTTTACCCACCAAGGCAAGGTTTTTCCAGCAGTAACTGATAGCGAAAGACAGCTTTACATATGGAAACCCCACTCCTCTGGCTAACTACCTTACCAAATGCTTACTGACTCACTCAAACCTAGTCTTCGTGCAGAATTGTGGGAGGATTTTAAGCACAAAAGCCCAGTGACCCGGTTAACTCTCAGCAATTGAAAATCACCTAGGCAGTCATGGAGTGCACCCGAGCAAATGCTCTAGCCACTTACTACACAAAAATAACAAACTAAAACAAAAAAGGTTCAATGGAGACAGCTTGTGTCTCTCATTGCTTATACCTAACAGGAATAAGGGTTCCAAACATTTGACAGCCTTTAACACAAACCAGCAATACCGGAAAACATAGTTTGCCTTGGACAGAAACACAACTGTGAGTAAAGCCAGTTACTTAAACAGAGTAAGATCAACCTGACCTATTTTCCTCTACAAAACTCAGAGTCAACCATAAAGCTGTGTGAACACTCCCTCACTGAAATAAGTCACCATTTCCTTTATCCAGCACCAGAAATGATCCCGGACGAGTCCCCACTTGTTACAACCTTACTTAAGGCTGGAAACAAAGAAGGAGACCACACATAGTTAAATGCCAATCAGATGTTTATTTAACAGTTTAATATAAAATACCTCTGAGTAATTGTGTATGTAAGGATAAGACTGTCAGTAGTGTCAGCAGTGCGTGGATGTGTGGAAGTGTGCTGTAGGCATGTTGGATGGTGCATCAAACCAAACACAGGAGGAAGGGTGAGGTTGCTGCAGTCGGCCAGGATCAGAATCAGCGAGTGAACCTTCCAGCTGGGCAAGCCTTTATACCTTCTTCAGGCTCCGCCTCTAGATGGGCGGTCACAAACAGGATGACACTCCCAGTACCTGCCAGAGGACAGCAAGGCAGGGAGCAAAGGCAGGCAGAAGGGGGGAGGGGTCGTCACAAAACCCATACTGTGCAATGTATTGATGAAGTGTTCTGTCATTTTATGCTTTTTTGGATTCAACAGGTCAATATTGTAATCCCCACAGATACACATCATGTTTTGTAATGATTTTGTAAACATGTTTCTCTCCTATCTGTAAATGTGTCAATACAGGTTCCAGGAGCTCTGTATATACAGCTCACAATAACATGTTTAGACTTTTCCATACAAATGTCTACTGTAACACATTCAAACAAATCCTCAACAGCTGTTTTCATGCTCTCCGCCACCTTCTAGTTCATTCCTTTATCCACATAGATCGCCACACCCCCTCCACTCTCATTCCTTCTATTTGTGTAATTCAGTTCGTAGCCATCCATCTCAAAGTCCACTTTCTCAGCACTGATCCAGGTCTCTGATATTGCTATGATGTTGAATGGGTTCTTAAACTGAGATATCCTTTAATGTTGAGGAAGTTGGCATATAGGCTTCTGCTATTGAAGTGGATAATTAATATGTTCTCTTCTGATTGACACGTTACATTGAATTGCTCTTCTGTGAAATAGTTGCAGCTGTTGTTGATATTGTTCAGTAAGTTGTTTTCCGGATCAATGTCATTTTCCATGTCCTGTGCTTTATGCTCTGTATATGCAAACGTTTCTAGTCTTGATGGAGATATGTGTGTCAGATATTATCTGGAATTGTCATGGTAGTATTTTATTTTCGTGACCTTGTCTGATTTGTTTCATTGGTATTCTTCCAGTTCCTCCAGGTCCCTGATGACTAACACTTTGGCTTGTTCTGGTGATCCGTTAAGATTGAAGAAGATTTTGCAGTTTGCAGTCCATGTTGATGTATTTTTCGCTGTTTTCTCCGGAATCTGGCCTTTCTGGTGATCTCAGCATTTCTTTTAGTGAGGTGCTCATTCATATATACATCCGAGCAGTGGCGAGCCGCTAGGGCCCTCTAGGCCCTCTATGAGAGCCTAAGATATTCTAAAAAATAATATTTGAAAACATTTGTTGTTGTTACATTTGTCATTAGTTTTACCAAAATAACTTGATTTAAAGGAGCAGTAGGTAAGTTTGAGAAACCGCCTCGACTGCACAAAAATTCCAAAGTACACAACCCAAAAGAATCCGCCCCTTCTTCATACAGAGCACCTCCTCCAACACACATGAACGCGCACAAGATCATGATAATGAATGTAAAACAAATGTATAACACAGTTATTGTCAGTGCTTATATTTTTTGAAGCTAGCATGTTTGTTTTGTGAAAATGTATTACAAATGTTACGTCTAGCTGACCAGGCTGCGCCGGTAACGTTACATATCAGCTCGGTGTGCTCCGTAAATAGTCGCCATAGTTGAAAAGCAACTCCGATATTGACTCTGGTTTGACTTCTCCTAGTTTCCACTTTCTTTTTCTTCATAATTTGCTCCATTACAGTTTTTCTTTTGCGACCGGTAGACGATGTTTATGCAAACTCTGCCATGGTGAACGTGTCCTCCTGCAGCGGAGTGAGCTCAGCCCCGCTGCAGGAGGATTGCCGCTGCAGGAGGACTGACGGAGGAGCTCACGGGAAACACGCCCGGCGCGCACAATGACTGCACGAGTGCGTGTGTGTGTGTGTGCACGAGATTGAAGGCTGACAGACAGGTCGGCCAACCAGTTATTTTAGCCGGCCCGGCTAAAATAATTGGTTGTAGTTTTTACAGTATTACGGCTTCCACAGATGAATTTTTTTTATGGATTTTTTTTCAAAGCACTTAGAATATGCATTGCTATCAGGATATTAAGAGCATTCCATGGAATATAACAAAAAGTGTATCTCGAGCCGGTTTCTCAAACTTACCTACCCATCCTTTAATTGTATTTAAAATAGCATTTCCAAAGAAATAAATCGTTCGAATCTGCCTGTTCAGTTTCTGTTGGAATGTGAAGGGTTAAATGCCGTCTCTGCGAGTTACTGTGAAGACGGGAGAGCTTGTTGGTCCCTCTCTACATTCACAGAGGGCCCAGCTATAGTAACTCAATGAGAGAGTAATGTCAAATGACAGTACAATTGATCATATCTTCCCTCTAAATGGGTGGGCTTTATTTTCGCGGACTTTATGACAAGTTCCGCCCGCTGTGAGGTATATACCTTATACATGTGGTACAGTGACGCGTCCTAAAACCCGGAAGTAAGCTGCGCTCGGGTTCCCTCGACAGAAAAGCAATGGGATTTCTCATGGATGTAATAGCTTGAAATAAGGTCTGTGGAAAACGAACCTGTTAGATAAATGCACGTTGTGTTCAGCCGGATAATATCCACATGTCTACCCTACTTTTATTATTTTCGAATCATAAATCTAATCGATAGATTTATGATCGATAGATTTATGATTATCATACGTTCGTTCATGATGGCTCACTTCAGTGATAGTGAGGACATCGATGCGAAATTATTAACCGAGTCATTTTCAAGATTGTGTTGCAATGATAAACTGGAGTGACAAAGGATCAGCTGCATGACCCGCCATCAAGTGCTTCATCCAAAAGGACAGGAGGATGGTCTTTGTGTTTAAGTGATTTGATCATCAAAAGGTAGGCCTAAGTCATGTGGGCCGCCGTGCCGACTTAATTCATTTGTAATTGTTACTTGGCTGTGGGTGCCCTGTCATGATAGGTGTTTATATAGAGTGGCGAAGTCACGCCCATCTACTTCCGGTCCATGGGACCTTATTTCGGAAAAATAATGTATTGAAGTCAATGGAGAGAGAAAACTTATCTTTCGATCCCGTTTGAATTGTGCCACGAATTACACATATGATGTTTGTCAATTAAAAAAAATAATTTCCATGTCAAAAAAGTCACAGTTTGTCGTAAAACTGTTGAAATATAAGACAATGAAAAATATGCAACTAGAAAGACTACAAATCCCGGAGTCGCGTAAGTGATGTCACAATTGTTTTCCTCCACTAAGAGATAGCTAATATCAGTGCCATATAGATATCATCTATCTATATGGCACTGCATCCGAGCCCTTAAGCCGTCTTCCCTGTTTCAGAAGTTCAGTTTTCTGTTTTCTGTTGGCAAACCTTATCATTATTGCCGGTTTATCAGTTTTATTTCTCCGTGGTAGCGGGTGACAGGCCTCGATGTTGTTGCTGTCAATCTGTTTTCCCTTGGAGTTGAGGAAGGCCATCACCTGTAGCTCCACAGATGTAGCATCCTCCTCGCTTGTGTCCCCTCCGGTCATCCTCGTCGCCACCCGGGCGTATGAGTGGGATTTCGTCTCCAGTCCAGTGATTATGATGTTTTTAATTTGGGTGTATTGTTCCAGCTCATCCACCCGATTTTCCAGCGAGAATATCCTCTTTTCTTTTTCGGAGTTTTCTAGCCTCAGGGCTTTAACTTTCCCCACCAGGCTCATAATTGTTATCTGTTGCTGTCTTACAACAGATACATCCTCCGTCAACATGTCTAACGATCACTTAATGTCGTCATCCTCCTCAGCATGCGGACGGAATCTTTTTTGGTGGCATCGCGTTTTTGTTTAGGATTATTATATACGGAGAGAAAGAGGAAATGTTAGTTTCTCTCTTGCCTTTCTTTTTACATGTATATAAACTCCTGCATTTACTTGGTCCGTCACAACATTCTCTGCAACATTTAGCTTATTGTATTTGTTTTCTTTCTGACATGTATATAGTTTACTTCATCTTAATTTGCAATAATTTAGTGGGAATGCTGATACAGCATTCCAACTATCTGTTATGCTACACACAAAATTCTTTATTATTCTGCCGGGTTATTTTGCGGCACTTCTTCTCCCACATTCCACATCGCAGAAACTTTTCTTAGAGAGATATTACACATTGTTCAGACCTTGGTAAAGAGGCCTTCTTCAGATTTTAGAGTGCGTGATGTCACAGCTAGAGTGGAGGACAGAATTAATTTTGCCTTCATATTTTCTTTTAAACCTGCCATAATTCCCAAACCCTACATTCCTGAGACGTAATTTTTCATGACAAACGTAGGAAAACATGGCTCTTGAGTGCATGAAGTGACAACAACTTTCAACATGTCTCCATTAAACCCCATTGTAAGTTCAGCCTCATCTATCCCCACCACAGCAGCCGCACACCTTTAGTTAAAGGTAACCTATCATGCTATATTTAAATAATATATTGTAGGGCCATACCTATATAAGGTATATTTATACGTTTCTGTTTTCAAAATACCAAACAGATCATGCATTTTAGCCATGCCTCATTTCGCTCTATGTGCTTTTTGCTGTCTATGGGGCTGATCTCTGTGAACGGTCCTCACGTAACGTTCCTTGGAATAGGCGGAGAGGTGGGTGTTTGTCATCTGCTGGTGGACTACCGGAGAGAATTACAGCGAGGGAGGGATTGCATTGAATAACTGCTCCGGAGCAAACGCTCCTACTGCTGTTA
Organism: Gobionotothen gibberifrons; assembly: GCA_943591055.1. Classification (NCBI taxonomy): domain Eukaryota; kingdom Metazoa; phylum Chordata; class Actinopteri; order Perciformes; family Nototheniidae; genus Gobionotothen; species Gobionotothen gibberifrons. The sequence continues at coordinate 94,730 of CALSBZ010036359.1, read as the reverse complement.
GAGCCAGAGCGGAGAGTAAACAGAAGGGTAACCATGGTAACTATGGGCGGGAAGTCTTCTTCGCTGCCGTGGCCCAACCTCTCATTCCCCTGATAGGTGGAGAGTTGACCAATCAGGCGGAGTGCACCTATAATACGTCATAGAGGAGCAAATCAAAAATAGACATGTATCAAATCCGTTGCAGCCCCGTTTTTAGAGATTTGGGTATGGAGGAAAAGAGAGAGGGTTGTGTTTTCTGACACTTTGTGAGTTCCCTGGAACACCGGGGACACATATGTATGTATAAAATACATCACAAAGTGCATTTTGCATGATAGGTCCCCTTTAATCTGCCAAAAAGGCCACATTATTAACCCGAAAGTACACAAAAAGCACACTACAGATGCTCAAGTTCCTTGACATGCTTCACACTTTGAAATGTTCCCGATATCTGTTACGGTTCTTCAACAAAACATTCACATGTAAGAGGTTTATCCCTCATTCAGAACTATGAAAATGCTCTCCTCTCACTGATTACTGATTTGATCTCTGGACACGTCGTTAGCTCAAATATAAACAGTGGTGGCCGGTACCCGGTTGAAACTCCTGAAAATGTTCCCATTTTTGAATGTGCGTTAAAAAACATAGAGCAAGGTGAAATAAAATGTTACATGTAAAAACAGAGTAGCAGTGTTGTGCCTTTTTGTAGCGTTAGCGTATTTCTTCTTCTACTACTTCTTCTACCTCTACTTCTTCTTCTTCTTCTTCTTTTTTTTCTACTTCTAATTCAATGTAGGCCTACCTGCCCGCGAGATATTGGACAAAAGAAACTCGGCTAGTAGTGTCAACTAAATCCATAGTGCGTTAAAACCTGTTAAGCCCCACGGACCCGGTTCCGGGCCCGAAATCGCGTCATTTGCTGGAAACAACGTCTAAGGAACCTTAATATTTAATAAACTATGAATATTTTATATCCATATAACGGGGAAAAACTAATTGAACTGACATTTTTCATTTTTGTTTTCAAAAAAAACACACAATGCTATCACTGACCCTCTGAATTAGCCCCGAGCGAAAAATGCTAACCTATTACCGCACCGAAAATCACTCCTAGCTCCCTTATTACTTATCCTAGCTCTGCACATCCAACACATCGTTTATGATCGTAAAGACACAGAATCTAACGGTGCCCACCTCAACACTGAAAGATACAAACTTGCGACGTTATCAACAAAAACGTACATCAAAACAGGTGGCGCAAGGTAGCCAAAAACGCTAACATAGCTTACCTTGGTCTTTGTCTTGTCAAAACTGGTCTCCAATGGCATTAAAATGATAAAAACGATGCTGTAGTTAATCCATAGGTTAATATCCAATGTGACTGTGTCCCCTTTGAAATGTTCTGATAATCCAAAAGCAATACAACTGCTTTTCAGTTTATAGAAATCTCTAATACAAGCTTGCAAACACGAATACACCATATTTTTGTTTTAACATGAGTGTGTGCGGGACGATTTCCCTTCGATTCTATTGGCTCTAACGGTCAGAAAGAGATGTCACATGTCAAAATCGAGCAAGGGGAGCCAGAGATATGGAAAATCCACCCAAATGGCCCCAGAAGAGGTTTTTGTTGCTAAATCTGTCTAAAAATGTCAAATATCACTTGTTTTGCATCAATCTTGATACAGGGTACTTATTATATTGTTGAAAACAATATGAAATCAACAACAAAAAAAGACAGACAACTACAGATAGCACCACACATGATGGTTACTTGTTATTATTTAGGGCTGCCTGTATGGATCAGGTTTTTGCCAAAGCGACCCCTTTTACTTTAATATTAATATGTTATGTTATATATAAACCGTATTGCTACAATGAGCGACATCTAGTGATGGATTTTGGAACATTGATTTTATTTTTCTCATGGCAGTTAGACTCTAGAGACAAACCAGGGGACTTTATTTTTTATTTTTAATCTGTGTCCGTACATTTGGTTTATATATTAGTCACTTTCTTATGAAATGCCAGGTTTTAGGCCTTGGTTTCAATATTCAATCCTGAAAAGAAAAAATCGACCAGATACATTTTTCATTAATCCTGACACGACTAGAGTAGATAGTAAGTAAGTAAAGTAAATCTGTAAAGGAAGACGAGTTAAGGGATAGAGGAGAAAAGGTTATGGTATAATTACAGAGCCTGTCAATTAAATTGAGGAGATCAATGTTAGTCTGTTAACCAAAGTGCAGCCGTCTAATAATGTACTATCTGTTATTAAAGATCAGAGGAAAAGAACAGAATGAGAGGGGTCAATCCGAAATAAAAATAAAGAAGCAAAGAGATTGTAGAGCAGTGAGAAGGACAAAAGCTTGGTGTGTCAATTAAGTACATGGCCAGTATTTTTCGTTGTTATCAAAAAAAATGTTCAGGATCATACCAGTCTATGGACCAGACCCAGCATGGATCCAGACAGATGTGAGTGACTTAAAGCACATTGTTCTGCCCCCTTAAGTCATAAGTGTAATGTCAAACACAATGAGGGAATGCGTTAGCATTCGCGCTAGCATACGTGCTAGCATTAGCATACACGGTAGCATTAGCATACATGCTAGCATTAGCCATACTAGCCTGTATACATGCTTATTGCACAGCTAGCATTAGTGTTAGTAATTTTAATCAATGTTTTATGGCATAATTTAGTTAAAACATGCCATCAGTTAAAATGCTGACTTATACTGAAAAAACAGAAGTTTTCGCACAATCTCTTAGGTCAAGCTTTTATTGTGAAGGTACTTCCGGTTTGACTCCAGTCTGTGTTTATTTTGAAAAGCTTTCCGGAAGTAATGTCCGAAATACTAACAGTAACTTGACTTCAGAGACGTAACGTAACGTTTCCTAGCCGTTAAAATTAGATAAATAAAAAGTGAGGAAAGAGAATGTGTAGAGAAGAGGCGTGT
>CALSBZ010036359.1:67759-81794 GCA_943591055.1 Gobionotothen gibberifrons | reverse complement strand
CACATGCTCGGGCACCCAAAGTTGCACACACTGTTAAAGGGATTTAGCATAGTTCTTTAAGTAGATCAGAACTGAAGAGTAATTAGTATAATGAGTTAGTGATTAGTATGATGAGTTAGTGATATTACACTGGTGTTCACACCATTTCAGGGACTTTATCACTGCATTAGCACAGACCACCAAAGGTACTGAAGTAGGAACCACAAATTATGAAATTCTGCAACTGTTGTAACTGACCAAAATCCTCTCCCAGAAATGACTGTCTGGAATGCCAGAGTAGATGTTTGGTGATATCGAGAAACCAAAACCTAGTATTTAGTCTTGTCACAGGATTGGACTGGGACCTCTGCACTAGCACAGCCAGTGATGTTTTTATGTAGTTAATACAAGGATAGCATAGGGACACTAAGGGGAAGGCTAGATGTTGCAGTTGCATTCCATGTCCTAACGTACAAATTGATCACGACGGCCTCTTCTAGAGAACATATTACTTTCATACCTTAAAAGGTAAGATAGGAAGGAGGGTACATTTCTCAAGAGATAACAGTTACAAATGCTAGCAGAATAAGACAACCTACCCCCAGAAACAGAGATGGAAGTAGATGATGAGATTGTCTAAATCATGTGAAAAGCAAACAAGCCAAAATGCTAAGATAGAGTGAATCCATTTCAAATTACTTTACACTATTCCAAGATAGTTAATTTGTATTCTGTATTCTTGTATACTATTCTAATATAGTACATTTTGTGTTTTTATTACTTTGCACTATTCAGAAATACTCTGTTTCTGTGACACTTTGTAAAAACAAGTGTCTTAACACTGAGCGTGGTATGTGAACAGTTTCTGTGAAAGGAGGGAGAAAGAAATGTTCCAATACCAAGCCATGCTGCTATTGTTAAGAATGATATTGAATGTTAACACTAGAAGTTATGCACAAGGGAAAACTTCTATGTTCCAGCACCATCAAAGTAGTTTTGTATTTTTTATAATGTTGAGGTTATTGAACCATTCCATTTTGACTGTATGTTTTTTATATATATACTATGTAAAGTTCAGATAAAGAACTCATTGATTTCAGTATTTTGTACACACTTTTAAGGTGTGTAAGGAGGGACTGTTAGTAATTTTAATCAATGTTTTATGGCATAATTTAGTTCAAATCAAATCAAATCAAATCAAATTTTATTTATAAAGCACATTTAAAACAATTTTCGGTCGCGCCAAAGTGCTGTACATGAATACAAATAAATAAATAACATATTACAACAATCACAGAATAAATTAAAACAAATATAAAAGCAGACACAGTTTAAGATATAAAATCAAAATGTCATGCTCTGCTCATATTTAAAAGACCAGAGAGAAGAAGTGCGTCTTGAGGGTGGATTTAAAAGCCCCTAGTGTCTGGGCCGACCTCACATGGAGGGGCAGAGTGTTCCAGAGCCTGGGACCAGCTGCTGCGAAGGCACGGTGCCCTCTGGTTTTGAGCCTGGTCTTGGGCACTACCAGCAGCAGCTGGTCGGCAGACCTTAGAGCTCGGGCTGGGGTGTAGCGCTGGAGGAGTTCAGTTATGTAGGCCGGAGCCAGCCCATTTAGGGCTTTAAAAACAAATAAAAGGAGTTTAAAATCAATTCTGAACCGGACTGGAAGCCAGTGAAGTGAGGCCAGAATAGGGGTAATGTGGTCTCGCTTTTTGTGGCCAGTCAGGAGACGTGCAGCTGCGTTCTGCACTAGCTGCAGGCGTTTTATGGATGCCTGATCCATGCCCACATACAAAGCATTACAGTAGTCGAGTCTCGATGTCACAAAGGCGTTAATTACCCTTTCTAAGTCTTTAAAAGATAAAAACGGCTTGGTCTTTGCCAATAGTCGTATTTAAAAAAAGCAGGTTTTGACTACGCTGCTGACCTGTTTATCAAATTTAAAAGCGCTATTGAAGGTCACTCCAAGGTTCATGACAGAGGGGAGGATATTGTTACTTAGGGAGCCAAGAATGTCAACGGGAGAGGCTGGAGGTTGGGGTCCAAAAAAGATGACCTCGGTCTTGCTCTCGTTGAGGGTGAGGAAGTTTTGGCTCAGCCAGGATTTTATTTCAGTTAAGCAGTCCATCAGCTGCTGTAAGTTGACATTAGCATTGAGGGGCAGATACATCTGAACGTCATCAGCGTAGCAGTGGAAGGGGATGTTGTGCTTGGAGAGAATTGCACCTAGGGGCAGTATGTATAATAGAAAAAGGATGGGGCCCAGAATAGAGCCTTGGGGAACCCCACAGGTAAGAGGGGCTTTGGCAGAGGTGAATGCACCTAGCTATACTGAGAAGCTACGGTCTGTGAGGTAGGACCTGAACCATGCAAGAGCAGAGCCTGTGATGCCAGCGGACTGTTCGAGCCGCGACAACAGGATGCTATGGTCCACGGTGTCAAAAGCAGCTGTGAGGTCTAACAGCACCAGGACAGCTGGGCTACCTGAGTCGGCGGCTAGGAGGAGATCATTAAAAACTCTTAAAAGGGCTGTTTCGGTGCTGTGCATGGGTTTGAAACCAGACTGAAACTTTTCATGGATGCCATGCATGGTTAAAAAAGACTGCAGCTGGACATAGACTACTCGCTCCAGGGCTTTAGATAAAAAAGGTAGCTGGGAGATGGGCCTAAAATTTGCGAGAATGGTGGGGTCAAGATTTTTCTTTTTAAGTAGTGGCTTGACCACGGCATGTTTGAAGGCAGCTGGGACACATCCTGAGCTAAGAGAGGTATTAATAAGTAATAAAATACTTGCTCCAACAGAATCAAACACATCTCTGAGAAGGCGAGAGGGAATGCTGTCTGAGGTACAGTTTGTCGGCCGCAGGTGCTTGACTACATCCGAGAGAGAAGAGAGCGTTACAGGCTCAAAGTGGTCGAGGACAGCAGGGCACAGAAGAGGGGCAGAATCTGGGTTAGCACTAGTGTGGGCTAGCCTAAGTGCAGATACCTTTTCAATAAAAAATGACAGAAACTTATCACAGAGAGTAGTTGATGGCACAATTGGAGAAACATCACAGGGATTAATGATCGAGTTGAGGACATTAAAGAGAACCTGAGGTTTATGGCTGTTTTTAGAGATCAACAGAGAAATGTGCTGTGTTTTGGCTGCTTTGACTGCCGTCTGGTAGTCAGTAAGGCAAGCACGAAGGATTTCTAAGGAGACATGGAGTTTATCTTTTTTCCATTTTCTCTCTGCACGCCTGCAAGCGCGTCTAAGAGCACGAGTACAGTCATTGAGCCACGGCTGTGAGAGAACTTTGGTGCGTCTAAGCGTAAAGGAGCAACAGAGTCAAGTATTTGGGTACATGTCGAGTCAAACATGGAGATAAGCTCATCAGCATTGAAAGCACAGTTCATCTCTAATTTACAGATCAGAGAAGCATTAAAAACAACAGAAAACTGTGAGGCAGTCAATGGGTTAATTGAACGCAGACGACGCGCAGGGGCACGTGATTCGACTCCTGCAGAAGGGATCCAGGTTGTAAACAGAACAGGTAAATGGTCTGAGATACCCGTTGCTTCACAGATTTCATTCACAGAGACAGACAGTCCAAACGATAATACTAAATCTAAGGTGTGTCCTTTTTCGTGTGTTGGGCCAGCCACGGACTGAACTAGACCAAAAGAGTCAAGGAGATTTAAAAAGTCCCTAACCAGGGGTTTTGACTCGCAACACACATGCACATTAAAATCTCCGCAGATCAAAATGCGATCATATTTCACCATGATCCCGGACAGAAAATCAGAAAAGTCATTTATGAAGTCCTTATTGCATTTTGGCGGACGATAAACAACAGCACAGAGCACAGGCGAGGCCGGATTCAGTTCAAACAGCTGTAACTCGAGGCTAGCGTAGCTTGTTACAGTGTGAAGCAATCGGCATTGTAGGTTAGCTTTAAACACTGTAGCTAACCCTCCCCCAAGACCAGTAGAACGGGGGGAGCTGAAGAATGTACAGTCAGGAGGAAGAAGTTCAGAGAACGGAGTATACTCGCCAGCATGGACCCAGGTCTCCGTCAGAAACATAAAGTCCAGTTCACGAGAGGTGAAGAAGTCATTTAGCAGGAACGTCTTGTTTGCTATTGACCTAGCATTTAGCAAGGCCATGCTAAGTTGACGCTCCGGCTCCGGTCTGGCAGAAGGTGTAGAGCGTCTCAGCTGGCGAAGATTAGCGTGCTGGACACCGCGCGGGCCGGTCAGTCCGGCAGGAGGAGCAGGAGGGGCTGCCAGCGGAACCAGCAGAGGCCGCAGCTCCGGAAGAATACGCCGAATCCAACGGTCCCTCACATGTCGTGCAGCGGGAGGGCCATGGCATCCGAGGCGTGAAGAAGCAGCGGAAGAAGCCCTCAGGTGTGTCCTTAGGTAGACCAGCGCACCAGCGCGCTTTCCCCGGCGTCTGAAACGCTTTCGGTGAGGCTGCCGTTGCAGGTATGAGGGAATGTCCCACAGTAGAGAGGACGACGACGATGTATAGTGGTCAGACGTGAGTTTGGGCAGCAGTATCAGCTCCAATGAGGGTCTGAGGTGGAGGAGAGCTTGGCGATCATAGGTGAGCAGAGCAGAGACATTCTGACATACAAAAAATAAGAGTAGGATCACTAAAGGCAGTGAGCTGAGCGAGCGGCGAGCCGACACAGGCGCCATCTTGGAAATCACTAGCCCCTGTTGTCACAGCAATGCAATGTTAAAACATGCCATCAGTTAAAATGCTGACTTATACTGAAAAAACTGAAGTTTTCGCACAATCTCTTAGGTCAAGCTTTTATTGTGAAGGTACTTCCGGTTTGACTCCAGTCTGTGTTTATTTTGAAAAGCTTTCCGGAAGTAATGTCCGAAATACTAACAGTAACTTGACTTCAGAGACGTAACGTAACCTTTCCTAGCCGTTAAAATGAGATAAATAAAAAGTGAGGAAAGAGAATGTGTAGAGAAGAGGCGTGTTTAGTCATGTGTTGAATATACAATGAAAGAATCCTCTGTTACCTACCCCCCGGAGGACTCATAGCTGCAGCTGTGTTCCTCCTCTTTCGAACGATCCCTATTTGTAACATTACCGTGCCTTTTACTACATTTAAGTAACCTATTTGAAACTTATAGTCGAGACTCATTGTTCTCATTATTTTAACCAGTACTCTCCTGGACGCGAGAAAAACGAATATGCTAATATTAGCTATATTTACCTTGTTTACACTTAGCGTTCCTGTGTGTTAATCTGTATATGTTACACTTGCATGTATGAGAACATTAAGTGCGTTGTATCCAGGGCTCACGGAGGGGGCCTCACCTCACGGAGGGGGCCTCACCTCACGGAGGGGGCCTCAGCTAGCGGAGGCAGCCTCAGCTGCAAATGCGGCGCACCTACTATAAGCCAGGGCTGCCAACATTTGAGTTCAGCTTGGAGTGAGATTTTTTTTTTGGTGAACCGAAAAAAGAAACTTTCATGTGTACAGTGTTACAAATGTATTGAACATGTACAAACTAGGGTTTCCCATTAATGTACCGGGCGCTACAGTGGAACACGCACATACACAGTGTACCCGCGACTCTTATAATGAAGGCTCGATAATCAGCTCACAGCATATAAAATGGCATATAGGTGTAAGCAGAGGTAAAGTGCTATTTGATAATAGCATTATAAGATTTTTTTTTTAAATATTGAAGTTAAATGCATACATCTGGTGTACTTTGAGAGCAAAAATGAATGTATGGATACATCTCTCAACACCCATATGAAACAGAACTGCACACAGATTTTCTTTTTGGATATTTTCCAAATCACTCACCTTTTAAACTGTATTCTTGTTTTACTGTCATATAGTATTTCATAACTGTTTTTCATTTATTCTCATAAATGGTGACCAAAACCTTTGAGACCCACTGAGATAACTAGACTAAAGTTACCTATCTAAACAGAGAGTCCCTTACCTCACTGAGCTGTAGTTATCTCTGTCTGACAGGACAGAGCTCTCCCTCTCATTGTTTTAGAAACAGCTTCTAATATCCGTTAGCGCAGCTAGCTAACCAGATGCTAACAACAACAATGCAAATAGTGAGTTTGGTAGAAATATACTGTATAATAGTAAAGTTATTTAAGATGATGCCATATTTATTGAAGATTTTACACTATAAATATTCCCCAATATTATTCAAAAGCATATTCTTCCAAACTCCTTGCTGTAGTATGACCAACAGAAGACTATTAATGTGTGTAGTGAGTTTGGTAGTAATAAGCATGTATAATAGTGATTGAATATTATTGTATTCTCTTTTTTCGGAGTTGCACTTTGCAGACGGTTCCTGAGCACTCGTTTCTTCTCTGGCTGCTGATAGATAGAGACCAATGTGTCCAGCTCGGAGGACGGCGCGTATTGGCTTTTTTTTAAATCAAAATGTGATTGTAGTTCGTTGTCAACCTTACCACGGTACTTAGGAGACATCGTTTGTGTCTGAATAACGTTTTGTTCATGAGTTATTGATCCGTTCCAACTTTACTGAACTAAGCCAGAAGACCGTCTCATTTCATAGACCGCTCGGTTTGCTGTTCCTTCACTTTATTTTTATATACATTTATTTTGGACGAAAACTTAGCGTGAGGAAAGGCAAGTGTGGCGTGAGGGCGTGAGATATGGGCTAATTGCGTGACTCTCACACTCAATGCGTGAGTGTTGGCAGCCCTGTATAAGCGCGCCAACATTTCTCCGCTGCCAGGCTCCGGTGCACTTCCCCGTTGATGATCGCGACACAGAGGGCCTCATCACATTACTTTGCAGGGGGCCACAAGTTGTCCAGGGACGGCCCTGCTATCTTCTTAATAGTTTCACTTCGTTTGAATGTCAGTGGACTGCAAATAAGTCAATAAAGGAGCATGGCTGCTCATTCCCTGGCTCTCAAAAGAGTTTTGCTGGCTGTTTAATCTATGTTCACACTGAGACAGGATAGGGATCAGTAAGCATAATAAAGAGGTTGACAAAAACAGGCACTAAAATAATAGACTGTATCAAGTGCTGTGTGCCTTTGAGCTAGCCCTGCTTTGTAATATGACATTTGTTTGAGTTTGTGTATAAGTTTGCTCACATTTTTGGTAGAGCCCCCCCTGGAGAAAAGTGCACCAGCCACCACTGCTCACGGGTTTACCACAAGGTGAGTTCCTTTTTATTTCCTGCTTCTTTACACATACTGACTCCAGTACAGGTTAGCTCTGAGTGTTAGCGATGCTAATGTAAACAAAGACCATATTACGTCCAAAGCAGTCGGGCATTGTTTCTGATAGTATAGCACCTATGTTCAGTTTTTAGCTATGGTATTAACATAAAGCTTAAAACAGTATAAACCTAATGAAAGGAAACTGATGGATCCATTCAAAGGGATGAACATGTGACATGTTGTGTGGGGTGCTAAAGGGTCAAAGGTGTGTGTGCTCATTGAAGCAGCTATATGCTGGATGATTGATTGCTACTGTTTTACTGTTGGTGGTTGTAGGTGATGTAACTTCTCATTGTTTGATTGTTGTACAACAAAATAATAATTGGTCAACTATACCTGTTATGGGCAACATATAGTGAAACATCTGTTGTGGAAATTGTGAGATCAAATGTATTTAACAGTGTTGGCTGTAAGCTGTATTCTGAAAATGCCATGTCATGTCATGTGATTTGATTGATTGGGTCAAATCCCTGTAAGTAACCTTTGACTGTGTGTGAGTGGCAGCAGATGTTTTGCAAGGGGGTCTTATGACACTACAGGAAGGAAGTGTTAGATAAGGTATTAACCTGTTGTTCTGAGTAGGAATATTACAGGGCAAAGTGGGGTCTCAGCTAACCTAATCAACTGTTGTAATGAAATTAAGTTTTGATGAGAGAGACTGTTTTACTCAGGAACAGGACGTGACCTTTGGGAGAGACGTCACGCTGGCACACACGCACTGTAAGGAGGAGCAACCGACTCAACTCCTCCCCGCATGTGTATAAATACTATGGACATTTCAATGTTAAGTCACTCTTGTTCTGACATGCTGTAGTGATACGTATGGCGGTAGAGCAGGAGTCCGGAGTACTTTGTGCTCTGTATTTTGTATGTATTTCTGTATTGTTGTTTTTACCAGTAAACTCAGCTTGTTGCTTATCCCAGACCCCGGTGTTCGAGTTCTTTCCTTCAAAAGGCTACCCATCAAACGATCGGCGCAGTGCAGATTCAAAACCTTCAACCATCCACTAGGTGGTGCTCCAACAATAGCAACGTTTCTCATAGGGCCGTGGGTGTGCCCGCCCACATTTCAGTAATGTCATCATGACGCAGCAAATCTGGAACAGCTCCGTTGTTCCCCCGTTTTTTTTTTATTTGCGCACGGAGGAAAAGACACTTTGTGAGTCTCCTGACACACCGGGGACACATATTTATGTAGAAAAGCCATCAAAAAGTGCATGATAGGTCTCCTTTAAGAGTTGATTATATTTCACATGATTAATCCAAATCTGCAAAGCAACTAAACCTATTAAATACATGTAGTGTAGTAAAAGTACTTGACCTCTGAATTGTAGTAGAAGTAGAATAAAAAATAGTAGAACATTGAAATACTCAAGCAAAGGACAAGTACTTCATAATTGTACTTAAGTAGAGTACTTGAGTAAATCTACTCAGTTACCTTACACCAATGCTTAATATAAATGTAATGAAAATATGTTCATGTACTTTAACAGTCTGGTGGAAAACAGGTAAATCAGGTTAGTGTATTTTAGTTTAAAGACGTTTTCATTAAACTCTATGATATTTTAAGCGCTGATTGTGATGATACTGAACTATTTAATTATAATATCAGAAGGTTATTTATATTAACAATGAAGTGTTTCTCCCACGTGCAAACACTGGAGGTTTGATTTTCCAAATGTTTTAATTTTGTTTTTTATTTAAGCAAACCCCCTCTATAGAAGAGTTGACATCTGTTAACTACAACATGATCTGTGTCTATGAATATTTACAAACAAAAGTTGCTATCAATATGCAATTAACATCAACAATACCGTTTATTCACTTACCATTTTCTGCGTTTGTGCTGGCCATAGTTGGTTCTGGAGGAAGGAGCTGGTCTGCTGCTGAGCTGAGGAAGTGAAGTTAGTCTGCAACAACACTTCCTTAAATACAGACTTCATGAAGCAAACCACACCCACACACTGCTGACATCACAGTCTGATGTTCAGCTACAGTGGGATGATTAATAGGTTCAAGAAAATATTGACCTGCCTTAAAGGTGCATCATAATTATGATACATATATATCATGTTTTCAGATTTTCTCAATTGAATTTGTTTTACCGACTATATTCTAATCTTTTAAATGTGCCCTCTAACAATCAATAGTAACACATTTAAAAAACGACAGTGTGTAAAATAATTGGAAAACATGTGACCAAGCTTCTTTGCACAAATGTATTTATTTTGAGACACAAATAGACGGGCAAACTATGGATATGAATACAGTTAAAAATGCTTCATTTATTGACATTTTACAGTTTGACTGCCCCTCTTGTAATAGTTTGGCAAAGACCTATTTGTAACATATAGTTAAGCCTGATCAAAGTGTTTTCAAAAGAAACTTGATCAGGATGGTTCAGCATAATGTGTCTGAGCCTCTTTGTGTTGATTCAATTCACTTTCATGTGTTCTGATTATGATACCTCTTAATCAGTGATTAACTGAAAAGACACACCTTTGATTGTCCCATATTTTTTTATAAATCTAGCACATCTTGAATATCCAGTCCTGCTGCATGTTCATGGTTCCTTTATATAACTGCAAACCACAAACCCAGTTCACCCTCCCATCAGCATTTACTAAATATGCCACCTGTTCTTTTAAAAGCCACAACAAAAAAATGCATGTACAGAGTGTAGCTAGCTCTTTGGATTGTCGCTCTTAGTTTCTGTTCACGACAAGATGGCAAATGTGCACGTGTACATATTATTCTGTACTTTTACAAGATTGTAAACCCTCAAAACATTTCTAAATTGGACCTTCAACAGGACTGCTGTAGCCTCATATAAACTTGAGCGGAAAGATAGTAACATTTTAGCTTGTATTGAAAATTGTAATACAGATTGTAATGGATTGCTTCCGGTTAATTAAGATGCTGATCTAATGAATATGGTGACTTACTATGGTATGATCTTGCTTGAATTGAATATATCTGCACTTTCCTTGTTATTAAGAGTTTGATTCTTTATGGTTTTTGCAGTTAGTCACTTTTGATAAAAGTGTCAGCTCAATGATATGTAATGTAATGTAATTATGGTAACCCTCTTTATTATCGTCATTTAACCCATCCTTGTACTAGGAGCAGTGACTCAAGGGCACCACGGCAGTGACCAAGTCCCTATACTGCGCCCCCTGAATGCATATGTTGTGCGAGTGTTGCATTAATTTAGACTTTTAGAAAACCTTGGATTACATCTTTCAATTATAGTATCAAAATCACCCATTTTTTTTTTATTTTAAGGTTATTTGGGTGGAAGGAAAGCTTCTGAAGACATTGGTCTACACACGTTGAAAGACAAATATCAAACAATAAAATCTAATCACTCATGCATTAAGTAACTGCTATTATTACAAATAAGACTCAATGAGAAAACAAAAGAACAGGAATTTATGAATATTAATAAGTCATAACATTGGTTGGATACCGTACAGTTAAGCATCACAAGGCCAAATTGTTTATTTGAAAAAAAATTGAATTACCACTTTCACAACAAGTTCTATAAACTGTTGGATTAATGTAGGGCAGCTCTCAGCTTCCTGTCTAGCGTGCATTTCCTGCCTCTCCTTTTCTTTTACCTGAGTTGCTATAACCCTGCTCAACCTCTCCCTGTCTGCCTTTGCTTCCCGGAGTTGTTGCTCATACTTTCCTGATATTTTCTTCTCCAGTTCTTCCTCTTGTTCGCGTATTTCCTCTTCTCTCTCTTCGCCCCTTTCAGACCAACGCGGTTCCAGGGCCGGTTCGGAGCTATAGCCTGATAAGCACAGTTTTTTCCTGGTCACACCGCAGCCGAGCCGGCTCTTTTCCCCGAAAACCGGTTCTTAACAAGCTCAAAAACTATTTTGGTCTAGAAGCAAGAACCGCATACGTCACGCTCACGTCGGAGGGGGGCGAGATTAACCTGAGCTAACAGTTTATGGCGAGTACGGCAAATAAAAGTTGTAACAAGCAGTAGCACTGAGCAAAGTGACTAGAACGCAAAAAAACACACTTTATAAAGTCAGGCAACACTAACCAGGCTTCGTGTGATTCTGTTTATTTGTACTTTACTTTGACCATCCGTTCGCTGTTATTGATCATTGTGGAGAGCAGCCAGACGTTTTGTTTTGTATTATAGCAGCTATCGGATGGAATCAATACATGGGCTGCACAGGTTGTCATGTCCGACTATCACAAGTAGAATCATAATGAAAAATACGCCGGTAAAATATGCCTGTAAAAAAAACGGCTTATGCCACAATAGGATAGCAACAAGTAGTCAAGATAGTCAGCTTAGCTTCGGTTGCTATGCTAACATCACCCATTTTATACCAGAGAAACTTTCATAACAGCGTTGTGATGCCAAACAGCGTCAATTCAGACTGACACACATTCACTTATGGGGAATTGGGGATATGTATCAGCTGCTTGTGTGACAGTCAGACAGTGAATACTTTACAGCGGCCGCTGCCGTGAGTTAACGGGAGAATAAACTCCGGTGGACAAGCAGCCAGCACTGCAGTGTTCGGTAAATGCCGCTGAAACACATTCATAAACAATGCACCACGGCACTCTGGAGAAAAATTATAAGGTTGGAGAAGTAGTAATTTAATTTGGCTTTGTTTGATTAAAAGTAACACGATCATCGACCCGACGTAGTCCCCCATTGTTGTTGTTGTGAGCACCGTTGGGGAGAAAATCTGAGACGTAAACGGTGACGTCATGACGCAGCACCAGTCGGGCTCTGGGCGGTGTGAACAAAATGGGAGCTGAAAAGAAAAACCTGTTCTGAACCAGAAACAGCAAGAGGAGCTAGAACGGGAACGCGTTGGTGTGAAAGGGGCATTTAAGGATTTGTTGTGGTTCCTCTTCTATGACCCTCCCTGCCCTCTGAAACATTTCATTGGTGTAATGGCCTCCTCCGTTGCTCTCTGTTATATTTCTGATCTTATCGAGCAGCTCTCTGACCTGAGAACGATCCTTCACCTTATTATTGAAGATGTGGTACTGGCCGTTACATCTGGCCACAAGTTCCTACAGATCTTCACTTTCCTCTTCGATAGGTTTCCCTTTGAGCTGATCACCGTGGGTAAAGAGAACCATGCTGTATCTGTCTGCTTCCTCTCCAACGATTTCCAGAATCATCTGCACTGACTGTTTTTCTTCCTCTGTGAATCTGCCCAGTCTGATGACGACCAGGAAGACATGAGGTGCAGGAGAAGCATAAGCAATGCTGTGAGCAATATATTTTCTCGTCTTCTCTTCATCAATGCTAGTGTCAAACAGACCTGGAGTGTCAATGACAGCAACCTTTTGTCCATCCACTTCCCCAAAGGCCTTAGCACAGTCTTTAGTCAGAGATTCAAAAGAAAACTCTGATTTAAAGTACTGTTTTCCAAAGAGTGTGTTTCCTATGGCGCTCTTCCCAGCTCCAGTTTTCCCAATCATCACAATCCGGACAGATCATTGTGGTAGTATGCATCGCTCGAGTATGTGTTGTGGCAGTTTGTTGAAGGTTGAGACGAACAGACTGAAAACCAGAAAAAAACGATGTATTGCTGTCTTAATATATGTTTGTTCTTTGCTGTTCCACAAAAGACCTTTGAGGTTCCAAATATAAAAAATAAAACCCCAAGGCGTGCCTGTCAGACCCTCTAACATCTGATATCCCCTCTCTTATTACTAATTAACACATTTACATCAAACCAAACAATATAATCTAAAATCACATCACAACACATTAAATCAGAAGGATACCCAACTTGTGCAGGAGCATTGGCAGAACACAGGGAATCACACAAGGACAAAATGAAACCAGACATCAGGAGCCAGAGGGGATCAGAGACGACGTATAGAAAGTGAACACAAGGGAAGACATCTATCAGACAAACAGGCGGGAAAGCACAACGACAGGAAGTAACAGACATCACACACGGAGGTAAATGGACTGTAGTTATACAGCTCTTTATCATCATGGCCACCAGGGTGGGTGGAGGGGGTCAGGAGGACGGGACTGAGCTGACCGCCCAGGGCCACAGCAGAGGACCAGGAAGGGGTCTCGGGCGGACGGCCCGGGGGCAAGGCAGAGTCCATGGTGGGGGTCTCGGGCGGACGACCCGGGGGCAAGACAGAGTCCAAGGTGGGGGACTCGGGCGGACGACCCGGGGGCAAGGCAGAGTCCATAGAGGGGCGAAGGCCACCGCGGGCAAACTCAGGGGGCCGAGCATGAGGGCGAGGACCGCGGCCGGGAAAGTCTGGGGGCCGAGCATGAGGGCGAGATCCGCGGCCGGGAAAGTCAGGAGGCCGGGCTCGAGGGCGAAGTCTGCGGCTCACAGTGGGCCGGGCTGGAGGGTGAAGACCGCGGCTCTCAGGGGGCCGGGCTCTCAGGGGGCCGGGCTCGGGGGTGAAGACTGCGGCTCTCAGGAGGCCAGGCTCGAGGGCGAAGACTGTGGCTCTCAGGGGGCCGGGCTCTCAGGGGGCCGGGCTCGAGGGCGAAGACTGCGGCTCACAGAGGGCCGGAATCGAGGTTGAAGACCAGACAGCTCCAGAGACCGAGCAGAGCCCGGTGTCGGCCGAACAGGAACCGGAGCCGGTGGGATAGGCCTTGGCAGGATCCCCCACGGAAGAGGACCAGGAGTTGGCAGGACCCCCGATGAGACAGATGATGGCGGGACCTCCAACGGAACCTCCAACGGAACAGGACAAGGAGTAGGCAGGACCCTCGGCATGACAGGTGATGACGGGGCCTCCAACGGGACAGGACCAGGAGTTGGCAGGACCCTCGGCA